>JAYMTA010000316.1:0-31575 GCA_036897625.1 Pelargonium cotyledonis | reverse complement strand
ACTAATTCAGTCCATTATTGATAGTACAGGTACCCGTAGAATAATTAATCTTAAAAAATCAAGAAACTATTTAAATAGGAATTAGCTTCAAAAAGCGTAGAATTAAAGTTGCATAGACTTGTGGGAATCACAATCTTATCCAAGATCTTTTGTTTGACAACACGTATTCGAAATAGTTTTAAGAACATCACTTATGAATTCACATAATCACATGTGCATTTAATTATGATTGTTACTATCATTTGCATGCTCGACTTATGATAATTTTGCATTACAATGTTTAAACTAAGATCACACCATTTTTGTACATGTTAATACGTGTCGTTTTCTCTTTATTGACCCATGATTAACTGTTACATCAATTAACCATGTAACTATTCACATGCTATAAGTTGAGAAAATATTATGAACAAATATTACTTATCTTGAGGCAAAGAGTACTTATTTTTCCGTTGATCCATATTCAACAAATTTAATTTGATTATTATTATTATTATTTTGTTTCTACAAGCTCATCTTGAAGGACCTCCTTACGAACACATTTTTAGCATATCTGCATTACCTATTTTATTTTAGTTAGTCCACTACGAACCCCAAAGAATACCAAAACGAGTAGGAGTCAAACACAAATTTTTTTATTTAAACCAGGTTTTGAAATTGTACAACCTCATTATATATTTATTCATGTTTAATGAAAAGATTGTTTCTTTTTACTACAGCTAAGATCTGGTCAGCACAATCTACACAATTTCCAATACTTGACCAATAGTTCCAGAAGGTTTCTATCTGTGCGAGTAGGGGGCGACTCGATGCAAAAAATCCTAACAGTAACGCCGACAAGCTCGCCTTCGTGCTCCTGGTCTCAATTTGCGGTCGCGTCTTGCTGAAGAAGATAGAAAGCGACGTATTTTCGATAGTAGTTCCTTTAGATCTCGCTCTATTATGCATCTTGAGCAACAAGCTGCACATGAGATGAAACCCTAGCTGTCACCACTAGCCTCTGCTCCTCCATTGTCGACTTATGCTCTGCCACTTGAGCATCGCCGGTTCTCTCCCTTGTGTGGGGATATGCCTCATGTCGTAGTGCACCCAACCATCTTGGCCTACATCTGGCCACCGTTATATATGAAGCGTTGAAGCCTTGGCCTAAACCCTACCCCCACTCGCCGTCATAACCCTACATTCGACAGCCGTTATGATAAAAAAAAAAAAACCCCACACTCCGACCGTTTTTCTAGCTGTTTTACCCTCTATGTTGGAAACCTCCCAACAACTATCAGTCTCGATTGGCTGGGTACTATCTTCAGTAGACATGCACTCATGGTTGATTATGTGATCCCCAAGACCCTAATAGTTTTGGCCAAAGATTCGGTTTTGTCTCCTTCGCATCGTATGATGAGGTTGATAGGGTTATCGGTATTTTGGATGGAACCTCTCTTCTCGAATGTCGTCTCTTTGTGAAATTGGCAACATGTCGGTGTAATCGGCAACAGTCTCATCAACAATACTTTATAATACAAGTTGATCCTCCCCTACGACATGCTCTAGCCGCTTCCCATGCTAGCAATTTCCTTTGTCCAAATCCACGTAACAACTCCGTGTTCTCTCCTGTTCCAACTCCAATGGTGGAAGAACGATCACATTGTCTTGGGTTTTCCTCCCGCTCAATCACTCGTTCATTACGATGGAGTGTTCTAGCTATTTCCCGCTCGCTGGTCTCGGGGTCCTTCTTTCATGAGTCTATTGCAGCGAGAGGAGTTTTCGACATCACTGTGCACGTATGCCTTAGGTAGTCAGGTCTTCGCTATGTCTTTTGTAGATGAAAGTGTTCTTCAAGCCATAAATGAGTCGAAATGGTCATGACTCTCCCAATGGTTTGTCTATTTTCATAATTGGAATCATCTAAACCATAAAGGCGGGCAGTCTTGTTGGTTAACTGTGTGTGGACTCCCATTACAAGTTTGTCACGTCAATTCCTTGCGCAACATCGCCAAATCTTTTGGCTAGCTCATCTTCATACACCCGTCTTTTGAGTACGGATACTATCTTGATAAGCCACACATTTTGATGCATGTTGACTCTTTCACTTGTATTTCAAAGGTGACCAAGCTCAAGCTCGGGAAGAAATTTTTTAACGTTCCAGTTACCAAAAGTGGGGACTCTAAAATACACCCATTTGGCCCGATTTTCAAGGACGTTACGTCTAGCCCGTCCGACCCTTATTCCCTTAAAATCCCTTCATATGCCTCGCGCCACAGTGCTAACTTTGAGATCTCTGACTCACTTCCAGGCCTACCCTCTATTGGGCATTTGGCTCCAGCAAGACCACCAGTAAAAAAAAAAAACCATAAACCTGCTGATAATCAGTCTGATAATCCTCATGAGTCATAATTGTATCAGGTCTCCAACATTAGTGATTCCTTTCAAATATTCATGCTTCCTCTATCACCACGATGCACGCGGGCACTCTTACTCTTAAGCCAACATCGGTGAACCTACCCCCCAAAAACGCATCATCACAGCAAATCGCTCTTCACCATAGTTCCAGAAAAGGTCTTCGCCACTAGCAATTGACGGTCGAAAAAACCAACCTCTTTCCCCTACCTCTTCCACCACGACAATATGGGATATATGCAAGAGTTTGGGTGCTAGGACTGCGGGATCAGTGGTTGATGCTATCGAGCAACTTCGTGTCATTGAGGTTGCTTCTTCTCGACATTAATTAATCATTCAACCCCCGCACTGCCAATGTGTTTGCTCAACGTCGTATGTTGCCATCAGGTACAAATTTGTTGTGCAAGCTTTGCGACTTTTGTGAAGAAACTTGCTCTCATTTATTGCTTTCATGTCCAAGGTCACTTTGTGTATGGTACGATTTATTAGGTTGGTGAGGAGTTGTTTGGCTTTGCCCACGGATTGACACAATCTTATTGCTTCGTGGTCTTCGGGTTTTAGTGGCAATAATCACAACTAGCGGGTTTGTGATTCTCTAGTTTAATTACGCTCTGGCACATTTGGCTTGCCCGAAACGAGTTGGTTTCTCGGCACATTTACCTGAGTGTGGAAGGGATGCTCTTGCGGAATCAGAGTCTCTATTTTTCTTGACTTAGATGATTTGATAGTTCATTTTGTAACTCTTTTCAATTAAGTTCTTGGGTCGCAAGCTCATTACCATGCCTGAGTTGATGTGTTTGTTTGGCCCTTTGTTCTTGTACTTTTATTTTGACTTTCGAGTTGGAGAAATAAAATGCACCGCTTGCTTATACGAAAAAAGTATGTTCACTACGAATAGAAAATTTTTTCTTATATTATTTTATTTTTAAATATAATTCTAGTAATTTCTTTTTTTAGTTTATTTCTATTGCGTCATGTCTTTCGTTGTTGAAAAAGTTTTGTTCTCTTTTTTCTTATTGGAAGTTTTTTATTTTCTTTTATTACGAGTTAATGAGTTTTGCTTCGTGCCAATTGTATTTTAAATACTTTTGAAGATGACAAAGACTAATATAATTATCTCACTCTTGCACTAAAAGAAACTAACCATTTCCTTGGTAAAGAATTCAATATTAACCATTTCCTTGTTAAAGGCAATTGATGGCAATTGATGACAATTGATGGTTCTTTTAAACATTTGATATCTACCAATCAGATTATTAATTTATACTCTCTCCGTCCCAAAATGAGTGTATTGTTTCCATATTTTGCAAAAATTAAGAATTACAAGATAATTTAGTGTGTTTTCAATATAACCCCCACTTTCCCCATGTGCACCTATGTGTAGATTTGCTCATGTGCATAAGTAATAAAGGTAATATGAGAAGAACACTATATAATAACATAAAAATAGAAATAGAACACTCATTTTGGGACAAAAAAATTAGACAAACAAGACACTCATTTTAAGACAAAGTGAGTATTAAGATATTTGGTGCCATGTTATAAATATATCTTAAGGAAGTCACTATATCCTTGGAAAAGAATTCGTATCATACGTACGTGATACTTATTAATTGTAATACAATTGTAATAGTAGAGTGTCATAATTATATACAATACATTGAATCATATGATAATAAGATAAGTTTGGAACCATCTTAAAGTTATACATAGGACTTGATTATAATACTTTTGAAAAAAAATACGAGTTGATTAATATTTCTTTTTTTAAAAAATTATAATTTATTTTAACAAAAATATTATGAATAAATATTTGCATATGGTTTCATTAATATAATTGTGCAAGTCCACGTCAAAGTGGCAAGCTGACGTGAAAATTACAGATTATGTGTTAGTGATCAGCGTCACAAGGGGGTGAATCAAAAAGTTATTGTGTCTAGGGATCGAATAATGTACTCACTCCATTCCAAAAAGAGTGATCGGTATCAACTTTTATAAAAATTAAGAATTACCAAATAATTTAGTGTGTTTCTAATATTACCTTCACTTTCTCACATACACTCAATGTGCATATCTGCCTATGTGCATAAGTGATAAGGGTAATATGAGAAAAACAATAATATAATAACCTAAAAATAAAAATATAACACTTATTTTGGACAAAAAAATTAGACAAATATGACACTTTTTTTTGGGACGGATGGAGTAATTAATACTCTAATAAGAAGTTAAAGCCAAAATAAAAACAAGTACATAAGAGAGAAACAAAACTATTTAACTATAATTTTTAAAGGAAATGTTTGTTTCATGTGTTACAGTGCATGTGTGATACATCTGCAATGCACGCCAATGATAACTTGTAATCAAATCAATTAAAAAAAAATAAGCAACGACCCAAAGAGGTCTATATACAAGGAACTAATAGTGTTCAGAAAAGAGATTATGTCTCTTAACCCTAGCCTATAGTCTTTGACACCTTACCGCACCAAAGTGGTCTCTTACACCACCAACACCAAAGATGTGTTGAGTGGAGATTGATCCTGAGATCTCATCTTACTCACACAATTGGATTAACCAACTGCGCCACCCTTTCCCTTAGTGGTCAAACCACTTAAAACTTGTTTCCGACATTAAAAACAAGCACCAATGTAATATTTGTAACCAAACCAATACAATTTGTAAGTGATTTACTAAAAAAATGCACGCCGATAAATTTTTGTAACGACACCAATGACGTTTGTAACTACTATATTTTCATATAAAAACACGGGTCAATAAAATTTTGTAACTAAACCAATTGTAATTTGTAATTAAGACGCACATGTACTACACATAAAATTATGACATATGCGTCAATCCTCTCCCAATTTTGTCCGCTTTTTTTATCTAATAAAATTCTCCTTTTGCACCAAAAAAAAAATAAAAAATAAAAAATCATGGCTCATGTTTCTTGCCATCCATGGCTCTGTTCTCTTATTCATATATATATTGCAACGAGTGAATGACCTTTTTTCATTTTTCAAGGATCATTTAGTCTACACTAAGATTGGTAATTAATCTAGTAGTAAGATATTATTCCTGCCAGAAGCTACATATAACTTCAAAAAACTAAAATCAATGTCCACAAAGTATATATTCTGAGATGCATTTTTGGACTGAATTTTACTGCATATTCAACAAATTCAAGGTCATAAATTATTTAGTCTAAAGTGTAAACTAATACTAATTAATGAGTAACGTTTTTTGTGATATTGGCATATAAATTATGTTCAACAAAAGCATAAATTAGATACCCTTTGAAGCTGAATTTGGTTTACTGCATATTTTGACAATTAATTGCACAAAATTAAAAGTTTTCAACACATGCCGACTTGTTTGACACTTAGCTTGAAATTTGTCAAAAAACCAGTCAAAGATTTATAGTTCTTGATTAATGAGGCCATTGTTTTTCATCGTAAAATCTTGACTCCAATCTCTGCTATTTCCCAGTTCCTTCCAACAAGTTTCGTCAATTTTCGACTTGATTCTCTTATAAACTACGTAATATTATATTTCTTACGTTGTGGAGTACTGTGGATTGTACACTTTATTCGATAAAATGGTTTTATATATATATGGAATCAGCAATATATTATAGTTTTTAATCACAACCTCTATATACCATGCATATTTTTATTCTTTATGTAAGTGTTAATGGTTATATAGAAGAAAAATAATGCAAGCTAAAGATGCCAAAAAAACAATATTCTAATCCTGGAAATAATAGTGAAAAAGCTACTTAGATTCTTATTACAATACTGTTTTGAATTCCTAGTACATGTGAGAGACATATTTTTGGTTGTCTCAAGAAAGCTACGTGTGCATGATTCTTGGAGGAACAATTCTTTTGTACTGAGGATATGAGCTATGAACACAAATTGCACCATCATCTTATATATGTGTTCCGATATATCCATCTTTTTTCGAAAAACAATATCGATACATTCGGATCCATTTTGTTTTTTACACTACCATTGTAATATCCAACTCAATAGCTTCACAATCTTCTTTCCCAACACTCCACAAGATCTTGATTCTTTGAACCATTACAAGATGATGATCTCAATATTCTTTGAGAGAAATATATATGAAATTAGTTATTATACATGATCGATAATTAGTTTAGGTGCCTTTTTTTTAGTTTATTCACTATTAAATAATAAATTGTGATGTTTTGCCATAGATTAAGTTCGTAGTTTTATACAATCTTATGATTAGGCGACGTTGATTTTATTTATCATCCAAATATTACATCTTCCATTTTTCACATGGTAAAGTAATTTGATACAGACCAAGATATGTTGGATCAAGTGGTTAAAATACTTTGAATTTCCTCTGAGATCTCAAGTTCGAGGTGAGATTTGTGACGCTCACAAAGTGGTAAAAAAATCATTTTGGATCCTTGTCAACGGTATGGGGTGAGATTTGTGAGGTGGGGTACAGGGCGACGCTCCATTTGGAAAATGAGAAACATTGTTACTTAAAGTATGATGTCCCATTGTTGATAAAAAAAAAATAAGTTGATGCAAAAGATGAATCATATTTGGGCACGAACATAACACGTTTACATATCTAAGCTTAATCTTGCATAGTACGTACTAGCAAAACGACCAACATATCACACTGGTTTGTAGTGTACGTAGGTAGTAATATTTCTCATTCTAATATCGTTTGAAGGGTGTTTCAGACATTTTAACATTTTCAAAAATCATTTGTTATTTATATTTTATTTTCAGTTAGAGTTTACTGTATAAGTTGTAAATAGTTGTTGTGCAGCTTCTTTGACTTTTTAACTTGGTTTCATATTTGTAGTGTTCTTCTATCATCATTTCAAAATAAAGAATCAGATCTATTCAGGGTTGGATTTGAACCAACCGATTCAGTTTGACAACGTTGGATATATGGAATTAATTCATATCGGGCGTTTCCATAATCTATTCTCTTTCTTCCAAGTTCCAACTCTCAAGAAGATTAATGGTTCTCGACACTTTACAAGGAATTGAAATCCTTCCGGGTATTTTCCGAACCATGGTGTTTGGTTTGATCATCATTCAATATGTAATAAGATGCAAAGTAGGAGCATATACCTGCAAAAAATCCTCAGGTTTGGCTGTGGTCTAATATAGCACAAATATGACACATCAAAAACCATATGGAGTACAATATATTTTTTTTAAATTATAGAACCTCTATGAGTATTCAGCATATATACAAATAGAATATGCTCATAAAAACCTAATCATCAACAAATATATGTAGATATATAGCTATCAGGATAATAATATTACTTGAAGATGGTGGGTTTCAAATTTTCACTTCCATCCCCAATTTTTTATGAAAACTTTCTCAATGAAATTGGGATATTCCCCTAAAAATGAATATATGTATACCATCAAATTAAGGGCATTTCTTGGAATCCACATCCAGAATCATATGCTTAGAACTATTATTATTGTTATTTTTTCTTTTTCTCATAACTTTTAAAGTTTGAATCATCTAGCACCTTCATGGTAATGTCTCTTTGGAAGAGAAGTAACATATCTTGAGGAGGGTGTGCTGCACAAGAATGGCATCATATTCTCAAGTCATGCAACAAAAACAATATTATCAAATGACGCGGATTGGCAAAACTCAAGCTCTCGTGCAAACATCACGAGGTTGTGTACGTCTTTCCTAGTTTCTTCATAAAAAAGATTGAATTCTTTGTTGATTAGTTGAATCTTTCATGTTCAACTAAGTTGAGAAATAATGTTTGGAATATGATTTGTTGTTACAAGAATATTGAGTGAATCGTGATATGATCATATAGAAATGGTAAACAATATTATTGATGGGGGCATCATTTATATTCCAGATTGGAAGACTTCCAATTTGTTGAAAGTTTCAAATATGAGGAAGCAACATGTCTTATTTGATATTCAGCATCCATTCTTGCCCTTTGTTATGCTTGTTGATTGTTCTACCAATTTGTAAAAGTTACGATCGCATATGTGAGGGTAAACATTGAATTTAACCCACCAAACATGTGATCAACTAATAGAAATCTTTGTTTCAACTTAATTCAAGGTCTCGGCTTGGAGTCATATTCAAATATCAATTGATAGATTATGTCATTGTTCTAACTTAAGTTAACGTCGTTTCATTTCTATTCCGAAACTACAAATAATCTCTGTCACGAGACTTGAAAATTCATACTATGGAAAAACTACATTTTGCGAATGTCAAAATAAAAAAAGATATGAAAAAAACCCGCAAAAATTGATGCATTGCATGGCTAGCTAGGGTTCTCAAGACAATGTGCCTCAAATTAGGCATATTGTAGGGGACATCCAAAAATGCAATCCCAATCACACCATTATGTCCACAATGATCCCAATGCCTAACATATTTGGTTCCTTAACTTTGTTTTTTTCTTTCTCAAACTGAATCTATACGGAAATAAATTCTTAATTCAAATTCCATTAAGAAATTAGTATGAAGTCTTCTTCTCCTAAAATAGAAGGGAGTATATTTATTTTCGAAAATTTTGAGACTAAACGAGTTTGAAGGTGACACGAACTCCAAATAAATAAAAGAAATTAAAAGGGGAAAAAGAAAGACAATTGAATTATCTTTGAGTCAGCAGCCTTATAGTAACACACTGTCAATTTTCCACAATTATACAATCCATGTCTTGTAATAAAATATATTTATTTTTATATTAATATTTGAATTCAATCTCATGTTGACAAGTGGACTAAATAGTTGAGGAAGAATAGAACTTGGTGCCTCCTCTATACTTCCACTATTCCAATTACTAAGGTATAAAATAATCAAATACTTAATACTATATCCTAAATTCCTAATTATGACCTTTAAAACAAACTAAACACATACATATCCATTTAATTGGTTTGCTCATAGCAAATCCTTTTATCTTTACTATACTTTCTAGTATTTTCTATATGAAAAGTCAATCAAAACTTCGTAGTTTTGATATACTTTTTAATAACCTATTTAAAATAATACCATTTTGATTGTTTAATAATGTTTTTTTACTGTTCAATTCACTTACTCACCCCACCATACAACTATACATACAATTGTGCAATAAAATGAAAGATTTTTTTTTTCCTTCCAAAAAGTAAACATATCTAAGCTCATATTGGAACCTAAGATGATCATTACTTAAATAATAAGAAAGAAGAGGGACTTCATTAATTTAATTTCCAATGATTGAATACATGAATTGTTTATATATCTATATATTCCCATACATCTCAAAACACCCATATCTTAAAGTTATTGCATCTTGATTTGGTAGTAGCTAGCTAGTGATGATACAAGTTGGAATTGTAAAGCTCAAAGGCGGCTAATGGTCAATTATAAAATAAACAATTAAATACGACTTCTCATATATATATAAGTTTTGAATCAAATAAAATTTATTTTTTCATATATATATATGAACAAGTTGATGTCATTTTTAGTTCATAGTACATAGTAATTTAAGCTTTTAGTGAAAGTAGCAATGAAACTAATAATTGCTAAAAATTTAAGTTATCTCCAGAATTAGTGGAGATCTGGCTGGTCTAATTAGGAGAGACCTTTGCGTGCTATACCTTCATCAATCTCTTTCATTTTCTAGAGAAAATGATGTGCCACTCATTCCCAAAATATCCAACAAATCCTACACAACTATTTCTTAATTACTCTTAGATTCATCACATGTTATATCATAGTAAATAAAGACACGTCTATACGAAACTTCAAATTTCTTAAATATTGCGACCCTGACAACCATAAGTTATAATGCTTTTTGAGAAGAGATGTTGGCGTGTTCAATCTTTTGTCACATATAGAAAATAAAAATACATTAACAATCAGATGTGATACATAAGTGACAAAATTTTAGAATTTAGAATAGTGACATAGTTTTGCTGTTTTCTTTGCTCATTATTTCACATAAGGAAACGGATCGCTACATGTGAAACAATGCATCTGTTTTTTTCGTGTGAGTTTGTTCACATGAAAAGACACATGCACGACCTTATATTAAAATACTCTTTCTTCGTACGGGAATGGACATGGCAGCTAGGTCCCACCCCTCCCATATTCTCACCACCCCACCTTTGCAGGACTTTCCGGCGGATGTACTTTCCGGTAAATTATCTTCCCTAACCACAAAACTATACCACCCAAGTGGAGAGTATCAAGTGCAAAGGATATTTTGGAATGTGCTGTCGTCAAAAAATTCCTCTCCTCACTCCATAAATATAGAGTTTTTGGTCTTCAATACAACACACTCTCACAACTCACAAAGCCACAAGCCTAGAGAGACACAAAACACACAACACTTCACAACACAAAAAAAAAAAAAAAAAAAAAAGTCTCATTTCTAGGTTTCTCTTGTATAGCTTTCAAGAAAATTGAAGAAAAAATGGTGAAGTTCTCTAAGCAATTTGAGGGACAGCTTGTGCCTGAATGGAAAGAGGCTTTTGTTGATTACTCAAAGCTCAAGAAAGGTCTCAAGATAATCCGTCTCCTTAACACTAACAACAACAACAACACTACTAGTACCAATCCACAAGCCAAGCCACACCAACACATGAGCTTCTTGGCCTCTCTCAGGAAGATCTCACCATTCAGCCACCAACAGAGAGATCACCATCATGGAGCCATTCAAGTACACCATCTATCTGCCCTTCCATTTCTATTTTTACGAGCTCGGAAAATGCATGATCATGGAGCTTTTGGTTAGTCTTGTGTGTGTGTGCTAAAATGTGGTGTTTGTTTGTCATCAGGTTCACAAGAAACTTGCATCCTCAGCTAGTTTGAATGACATGTATGAGACTGAGCTGCTCGAGCAATTTGCGGATACTGATGCTGCCAAGGAATTCTTTTCTTGTTTAGACCTTCAGCTCAACAAGGTCAATCACTTGTACAAAACAAAGGAAAAGGAGTTCTTGGATAGAGGCGATTCGCTCAAAGAACAGATGCAGATTCTCATTCAGCTCAAGACCGCGCTTCAGCAAAGAAGGCGCAACAAAGGCGCCAATTCCTCCCAAGAGGACTCTAGAGATGACCCTTCCATTTCTTGCACCATTTCATGTGGTATATATTATCTTCTAGCTATGAAAACATGATTAACATCTCAACATTAGGCCTCAAGTGTCACATTTGCCCGAATTTTCCTTCTTTTACTGACCTTTTTCTTGTGCCGATACAGAGGAGGAGTCTACTAGGGGCAGGACAGAAGAAGAGCAGAATCATGACACCATCACAGATGAGTTGGAGAGAAATGATGATGTCACATTCACTGACTCGCCGCGGTCTGATGAGCTGGGAAGGACAATGACAGTGAAAAGAGAGGAAAAAGATGTGAAGCTGAGGACACTTTCTGGTCAGGTCTTTAATTGCCAAGGGAAGAACCTCAAGATAAACATTCCACTGACAACCCCGACGCGTACCTTCTGTGCCATTAGTTACTTGGTTCGGGGGGATTCAGCGAACCCCTTGTCCAAGAAGTGCACTTCTGATGGAAGCAAGCTTCACATCAACAAAACCAAGTTGCATCATGCAGAGAAAATGATCAGAGGAGCTTTCACTGAGCTCTACAAGGGTCTTGGCTATCTCAAAACTTATAGGTATGATCATCAATTCATCATCACTCACAAGTCCAATCGAGACAAAATGAATGAAAAGTTACAAATTTCGATTATATTAATTGTGGGTTTGTGATCTTGCAGGAACTTGAACATGCTTGCTTTTATAAAGATCTTGAAGAAGTTTGATAAAGTAAGCCATCAATACCTTCTTTAGACTCTTTTTCTTTATATATTTCGATTTAAGTTTCGTAGACTAAAGAAAAAGCTACTTCTCGGTTCTTTTTTCAGGTCACTGGAAAACAAGTGCTTCCCATTTACCTTAAAGTGGTTGAAAGTTCCTATTTCAACAGCTCAGACAAGGTACATCACTTGGCCTAAAATTTACCTTTCATTTGCTGATAAAATATCAAAGATCATATTTACACGAGATTTAGGATTCGAGGTTGTTGAGATGTTTGCCACTAGTAGTTTGTACGAACCCTCTTCATCTTTATATTCATCGACATCACTACGTGGTGTCCTCAACCCTATAGATTGTGTCTGCACAATGAATAGCATGAGCATCACAAATATCAAGCTCGGATACCATATACTGATATGGTTATCTGACTCATATTGGAGAACTTGCTTTCCTAAAACTATAATTATGCGCCTTTTTGGTTTGCTTATCGACTGTTCTCACAAATGACAGGTGGTGAACTTAGCTGATGAAGTTGAGGAGCTATTCATCAAACATTTTGCAAATGATGACAAGAGAAAGGCCATGAAATACCTTAGACCTCATCAGCATCAGCGCAGAGAATCACATGCTGTCACATACTTCATTGGTAAGTTTCTTATCGAAGCCACCAATTATAGAATGAAAATTTTGGTCTCTATGCTACACTATGTGACAACATATCAATAGTCATTAAAGAGCACCAGGATTTGAAATGAAGGGACTTCACAAAAAACAACTTTAGTTTTGGTGGGTAATAAAGCTCAGGTCCCATAGCTTTTTGTGCCATTATCATGTGTTGAGACAAACTTGTCTGTACTAGTTTTGAACCTTAAGAACTTACAATACTAAGATAAAAGATTCCTATACAAAACCTTTAGAGTTAGACAAATTCTTGTCTTTTTTCCAAGAAAGAACTCAAAAGACGCCATTTGGTTTGCTCCAGATATGTCATTTGTTAATGATTAAGATAAATGTTCTGAAAATTATCAGGTTTGTTCACTGGATGCTTCATTGCACTCCTGGCCGGATATGTCATCATGGCGCACATAACAGGAATGTACAGACAACAAAGAGATACAGTCTACATGGAAACTATTTACCCTGTACTTAGGCAAGTACATGACCTTAAGAATATTGTAGAGCTAAATTATCGAGATTTGCTCGATAATACGAGTACAAAGTTACTAACAGAACAGATCACTCTCCTTTTTCAGCATGTTCAGCCTCTTGTTTCTACACTTCTTCCTGTATGGATGCAACATCTTCATGTGGAGAAAGACGCGAATTAATTACAGCTTCATTTTTGAGCTAGCCCCAACCAAGGAGCTTAAGTACAGAGACGTGTTCTTGATTTGTACCACGTCGATGACTCTTGTGGTGGGTGTTTTGTTTGCTCACTTGACACTAATCGCAAAAGGGTACTCGTATTCCCAAGTACAAGCAATCCCGGGCCTTATGTTACTGGTAATTAATATCTTGATCTCAGCGCGTACTAACTAGAAATGATGGTAACTTTTCTTGTGCATATTGACACATCCAAGAATCTAACTTTATTCTTTTATGTGCAGATCTTCTTGCTAGTCCTAGTGTGCCCTTTCAATATCTTCTACAGATCAAGCCGGTTTCGCTTCCTTTGTGCTATAAGGAACACTGTTTTATCACCTCTCTACAAGGTTGTAATGCTAGACTTCTTCTTGGCAGATCAGATGTGCAGTCAGGTAGATTCAGCAACTATAAACCATTAGCTTCCTCAGTTCACTCATTTTTTTATAGTACCAATTATAACGATACACACATTTTGTTGCATCTATAGGTTCCAATGCTGAGGAATCTTGAATTTGTTGCGTGTTACTACATAACAGGAAGCTACAAAACTGAAGACTATGGATATTGCATGAGGGCTACGCGTTACCGCGATCTTGCCTATGCAGTGTCCTTCTTGCCATACTATTGGAGAGCAATGCAGGTATTGCACTTTATTCAGTTCTTTTGCTTCAAACCAGTTCCTTTTCGGGTTTTTCTCTTTTCTGATATGCTTCGATCTTGATTTGTTTCCCAGTGTGCAAGGCGTTGGTTTGACGAAGGAGAGACAAGCCACCTAGTAAATCTAGGAAAATATGTATCAGCAATGCTAGCAGCAGGAGCAAAAGTGGCCTACGAGAGGGAAAAAAGTGTTGGATGGTTGTGTCTTTTGGTGGTCATGTCAAGTGCTGCAACTGTTTATCAATTGTATTGGGACTTTGTAAAGGATTGGGGTTTGCTGCAAATGAATTCCAAGAACCCTTGGCTAAGAGACGAATTGATTCTTCGCCAAAAGTTCATTTACTACTTTTCCATGGTATATAGCCAATTCATACTCATAGCTCCTCTTTCAATTAAGTGATCTTTTATCAGAAAAACCCAAAGATCTTCACTTTAAATCCATACAATGAACATGTTCTTGCATTTGTTAATGAATCTTTGGTATCTCATGTGATGCAGGGACTAAATCTTGTTCTGAGACTAGCTTGGTTACAAACTGTCCTCCATTCGAGTTTCGGAAATATTGATTATAGAGTAACAGGCCTATTTTTAGCTGCCCTTGAAGTCATCAGAAGAGGGCAATGGAATTTTTACAGGTAACAAAATTGAACACATAATCTCCATTATTTTCAAGATTAAATGATGTCCAAGTGGTCTAATAATGAGCAATTTTGTTGGAATGGTCCTGCAGGTTGGAGAATGAGCATCTAAATAATGCTGGCAAGTTCAGGGCAGTGAAGACAGTGCCACTTCCCTTTCATGAAGTAGATGAGGAAGTCTGATCTGATCTGATGCCCCATTGGCAGCAGTTGCTTACAAGAATTTGAATTTGATTCACAGTAGTTATTGATGTTTATCTGATAAAATGTTCTTCAAAAAAGGAATTTTGTTCTTGTAGTATACAAGTTGATGCAACAATATACACATCATCAACTTGGTTGTTATTAATTAACAGTAGAATTTGGTAAAGTTTCATACTTGTACACAAAAATTTGTCTTTGACAAGAAAAGCATTAATGGAAAGTGAAGTTACTGTTGATAGTTAGTTTACCCTTCTATGCAAATGTTTGTGTTGGTTTCTAATCCATGTCATGATAGCTTTATGAATAATGTCAAACAACAAAAAATTGTTAAATATTATTTTAAAAGTAAATTGGCCAAAATTTCCCAATTAGCAACTTACCCTAATTTTTCCACACCTTGCCCTAGTGCCCCTGCTCTTAGGGCCTCCAGGTTAGGTTCTTGAAAATCCCTTCTTGGGTTTTTGCTGATCTCTTTTTTCTCTTATGGGTTTGTCCCAATTCGCATCTTACCTCTCTAAAGCCTGCTTCTTTAAAGCTACAACACGTGGTTCTGTGAGTATCACCAAAGCGCAGGTTTTGGGTACTGGTTCTGGGCTTGCTGATGGCAATTCAGAGCCTCACCCAGAATTTTGACAAGAAGATTCACAACAATTGACTCTAGAGGTATTTTTGATTTTTTAATATGATTGTCTGAAACTTGAAGTAGCTTGAAGTAACAGCTTACTCCTAATACATCTGAAACAATGTTTGAGAATCAATATTGAAGTTGTGGTGATTTATTCTGTTGCTCTGAACATGCCATGGGATGTGCCTCAGAAATATGCAGCCAATATTAGGAACCTTGGTGTTGCAACAGTTCACTAAATTTGGCAATCCTAGTGTTTATTTATCATTTGTTCCCTCAGTTAACCTTCTTTGTTCATAAATATCCAAATCAATGAAATTGGTATGTATGGGGTTACAAAGGGCAAGATGAGTAATGTTTTGTTCTCATTTGGCAACTTCATACCAACAACTGTTGGGGCAATCAGATAAGGTGCTTGATCCCCTCGAGGTCTCAGTTTTGAGCCTCCCTTCAGGTGTTGTTGGTGTTGTCTATCCAAGAAAACTAGCAAGTTCATGTTGCATGAATTGATAAGTATGTTAACGGAGGGATGTTTTCTCATCATTTTTATTTTCAATTAAAACTGAAAAGTGAACTTTGCAATTTGAAATGTTACGTCTATGCGACATTTGTTTTACAGGAACTAATATTCCATTCACAAGTGCATATGAATGCCTGTCATTTTATATCACTCGTTAGGTTCATGTTTTTTTGGGCTGGGTGGTTCAAAACCACTATGGAGTTGGAAAGGAATTTTCCATTGTTGTGTGGAATAGGAATTGGAGTGAAATATCAGAATACAACACATGCTATATATCTGCTTCAGTAATATCTATAAGTGACAGATCATGTTTATTTCCTCATTCCTTTTGTCTTGAAAATTGTTGCTTTCACTTTAGTTTTATATTTGTTCTTCATTTCCCCATGTCGTGTAGGGTGCAACTATCAACTTGAAATTCCCAAGAAGAGGACCGCTTGTTGAATTCATGTGGCGGAAGAACAAAGAGACTAGTAAACTGATTAGCCTATGAGCGGGGGAGTGCTTTCATACAAGTGTGTATGTAATTGTCGATATGGGGTTCATGTTAAATGTTCATTGTTTATAGAGATTTTTGTTATTCATCTGTTGTCAGGATCATTGACATCATGATATTTGTATTCTCTAGTCATGTGTAATACTACAAATGGTATATGAAAAATGTGAGGTCTTTACATGCTGATGAAAACTGGAATTCATATTTCTGATTGTTGGGGACGGTCAAGCCTAGCTAGGGCCTTCCGTGAAAAGCTACAAAAATACGATAGTTTTCGCACAAAGCGTACTCTATTCCCTTTATAGTATTGTTTGTGTGTGTGTACTTGCATGTTTTAGAAACACTTTTAGAACTGATGTTATCATTTTGTTTTTTCCTTAGTGTTATAATAAATCTACCTTTGCCTCAAGAAAACTTGTTCAGTTGGGATTCTATCAGTTTATGTACATTTAAAGCCAAACTAGTTCACATGAAAGAATGAAGAAAAAAGGTCAGACTAATTGCAGTCTGATCAGTATTTTTGTTCCTTTCCCTTATATGGGGAGGCGGTTTGTAATATGTCATGTTCATGACACCAACTCACACTGCTACTCATCAGTGTGCAGGGTGTCTCCAGCAGAACAAATTGGTTGGCCATCTTGGCCTTGTTGAGTGTGACTTCCGAGAGGAGATCGCTGTGGACCTGGAGACAACAGATCAAGTTTGATATATGACTTTGAACATGTTGTTTTGTTATGATTTTTGTGAGTGTTTGGACTGCTAAGCTGGTTCTTAATTCATAAGTCATAGTCGTCAAATATTGATTTCAAGAATGAATTGAAATACAAAAATGTTTGCAGTGTTTCATCTTTAGATATAGCTCTGTTACGCAAATGAAATAATCATCTCTTATAGTAAAATAATAAATCCATGCACATATGAGATAAATCCGATTCAATATCATGTTACAGCCAGCAGGATGGTGATAGCTAATCCAGTCCTCGCCCACAGCCCAAACCTTCGTTGCTGATGATGCAGAGCAACACCTTCATTCTGCGAGACAGAAAATAAAGTACAATGAGTCAAAATATTTGGAAACTGATACCATCTACTCGTCTGTTCAGTTTGGTCAGCTATTTGGGAAAAAATAGTTGATGTGATTAGAAATGTTACCAAGTCGAGACTTGGTGATGGTGCTGGCACTGTGTCCTCCAAATCTGTCACTGCAGGTGGTGCCGGAGGGCTTGGAACAGTTGGTGCTGGCGCGGGAGCGTGATGCCTCTTGTGCCTGTGCCTCCTCTTCTTCTTGTGCTTTGCTGGAGCTGGTGCTGGTGCTGGTGGGTCAGAAATGGGTGCAGGCACTGGTGCTGGGAGCGGAGCTTCATTAGCTGGTGCAGGTGCTGGTGTCTCCTTCACGGGAGCTGGCGCGGGTGGCGGCTGTGCTGGTGCTGGAGCCGGGGATGCCTTTGGTGGAGGCAGAGGTGGAGGAATTGGTGGTGGGGTAGCTGGTGGCGGCAGCAAAGCTGGTGATAATGCTGGAGTGGATACAGGAGGACTTGCCGGTGGTTGTGGTGGAGGAACTTGAGGGGGTGGAACAGTCGGGCTTAAGGCCGGAGTAGCTTTGGGAGATGGTGATGCTATGGGAGTGGTTGCAACTGGAGTTGCTGGTGGCTGTGCCGCCGCAGTGGGCGGATTCGGTGTTGCACTGGGCAAAGTTGATGGTGCAGCTGCCGGTGATTGCCCATTAATAATGGCTAGAGGAAAGGTAAGGCAGGCTAAGATGAAAACTCTCAACATTGAAGCCATTTTTGTGAGTATTTGATTATTTTTGTTGTTGATGGTTATATAGAGATTGAAAATGCAGGTTGTTATGACAAAATGGTAGGAAAATGTGTTTGGTATTTGTTGGATGGAGAGATGTAGCATTCATTTGAATGCTACATTACTTCTAATGATTTGTGTTGTTAATGAAAATAGGCCTTTTCTGTGATCTCAAGATAGCTGGGCTTGTCTTCAAGCCGTTTTTATGCATGACTTAATATAGCCCTTTTTCTACTAATAACGTCACGTAATTTGGAGATCAAAATATTCCCGCATAGTTTAATCGTTGTAAAGAGAAATCTACCAACGGATATGCTGTTCTAATCATTTGGTACGCATAAAACATTCGTAGAAGTTATCTGTTTATCTCGAGAAATTAGTTTCGAACTCGTTGAACTATGCGTGTATACGTGCACGAGCACGTAAATGATTAAATACATTCATTTGTGTGTATTGTGGTAATTCTAAATGTGCATTGTATATTGGAGGTGGAGACTGATTTATGTGCTGAGGTCCACCATTTTGATCCTTACATGATACCTAAAAGAAAGGTAAGAAGTCTCTATCATGAAGCAAACTGTATTCATCTCTAGACAGCTAACCATTAATTGGAAGCTTTCAATTTTCATCTTTTGTTGGTGCTACCAAGTTTGGTTTACTTGTTCAGCAATCATGGAAATCCAATTTTGACATATTGGTCATATCCTAGAGACTGATTTGTGCCTGCAAATAGGATCATAAATCAGAATCTACAAATGCACATAATATGTTCGTGTCACGTCGGGAAGAACAGTAGTTAGTCTCACCCGTGTGTTACGTGTGAACAATTGCGTAGTTTAGAATTCAAACTTTTGAAAAATAACTATGTTGTACAGAGTGATGTGTCAGTTATTAAGAGATGAATCACATATTCTAATGATGACTTGGACGAACCAAAATACGTCAAGAGTACAATATGTCAGTATAAACGGGACACTCTGTGCCAAAACTTATGGTAGGGTTTTGATATCATATATATTAAGTTATATTTTGTTTGAACTTAATATTAAACCACAAAATAAAAAATATATATTTTTGCCAAATAAACTGTCATATGACTTTGTACCAAAAGTGTTGCGTAAAATTTAAGAGAAATAACATTTTTCTATTGTTATTGAATCCCATTCCCACAATCATTAGACTAGTACTCTATTTATGAGATATATTGGTCGATCAATTCAACATAACAGTCGACCAACTCATTGTTTTTTTGTCGATCACTTCATATACTTGACTGGCCAATTCAAATACTCTGGAACATTTAGATTTTGTGTTTGCCTGTGACACTAGAGAAAAATCAATAACAGAAACTACTTCAAGCTGATATAAACAAATTAAAGACAAATGCATTTGAAAACAGTTATATAGAACAATGAAACAACATTTGACTAGTATCGTACACACCAAGTAATATGAGAAACGACATCAACAGTCATAAAATACTCTCTCTGTCCCAAAATGAATGTCATGTTTCTCTTGCATTTTTGTTTCAAAATGAGTGTCTTGTTCCCTTGGTGAGCAAGTTAGTTATGTTTGAATTATCAATAACTAGTTTATACACCCGTGCGATGCACGGGTATTTTTAACGAATTTAATAATTATGGAATAATAAATTTTAACAAACACATTTAATTAATGAATAGTTTTGTATAATAAGTCAAAATAATTGTAATAATGGTATTTAAATTTCTAAAATAAACTTTTATTATAACTTTAGTTTTCTATTAATTATGATTTACTTACATTATTCTATATTTGGGCTAATTTTATAATTATGTAAAAATATGTGTCAAAACTAAAAATTTGATGACTTGACGCTCTAATACGCATTATAAACTTGCTTTTTGGTTCAGCTTTTATAGTATGTATAGATTTCCTTATAATAGTTAGAATGTCTCAACACATGATCATGATGATGCAATCGTAAACATACCAAACTAACTAATGTCTCCTTAATTTTTCTGAAAATAGAAGTGAAGACACTCATTTTATGACGGAAGGAGTATTTGATAACTACACATTTGTACAACGGGAGTATTTGATACAAAATATCGTATCTCACTCTTCTTTCTTCTTAAAGGTACCCGAGTTTTGTTTTGCAAAATCATCTTTCTTTTTTCCCGACTCGCATTGAAAGGAGGATAGTGAACGTGATTTACCAAACAAGTCACTTTCTCTAACCAAGACATGTTGAACCAAATGGTTAAAACACTTTGAATTTTTTCTGAGGTTTCAAGTTCGAACCTCCTTTTCTTTGGTTTGGAGTGAGATTTGTGGATTGGGGTTTTAGGGTGACGCTCTAATTGGTAAGTGAGAAATATTGTTACTTCGAATATGATGTCCCGTTGTTGATAAAAAAAATTCATTTCCTCTAGGAGTAGCAAGAGGCCAAAGGAGCATTTTGGGGCCAAACAGGCCCGAAGTTGAATCCTCTTTCCTCTGTTATCTTCTGCACAATTGTTTCTGTTCTATCATACTTGGATTCCTAAATATTGGGCTCTTATTGG
Organism: Pelargonium cotyledonis; assembly: GCA_036897625.1. Lineage (NCBI taxonomy): Eukaryota > Viridiplantae > Streptophyta > Magnoliopsida > Geraniales > Geraniaceae > Pelargonium > Pelargonium cotyledonis. The sequence goes on along the minus strand of JAYMTA010000316.1, from coordinate 10,526 downwards.
TACCAATAACGAAATTACATTATTGGGCTCACTTGTTGGGCTGCTTTTTACCTTTGGATTACATTATACACAAAGTAACAATGTTTCTCACACTCTAAAAGAAGCGTCACCCTAAACTCTACCCCACAAGTATCACTCCATATCGTTGACAAGAATGTTCGAACTTGAGATCTCAGAGAATCTAAAGTGTTTTAACCACTTGACCCAACATGTTTGGCCTAAAATTGATTGGACATGTTAAAAGAAATTAAAAACATGTGGTACTAATGAGGTGATAACACCTCATTAAAATTCTGGATTCGGATAAGTAGTTATGTTCCAGCAAATTCACTTAGATAAGTATGAGAAAAATTTAATATGGTGTTATCTCCTCGTTGGTTTGACTTCTATTGCTTATTCAAGTAAGATTTTTTATATAGGACAAAACTTGAGTTCTTAAATAAGATGCTAAAATTGTGTTTACCATTTTTTATTATTTAATAATTAACCAAATAAGAATGAAGCAAACTTTCTAGCTAGTGTACAACCACCAAATTCTACAATTATAATAAGTACATATTACCTTATAATATATAACTAGATACATTGATAATAAAGTTTTCAACCTTTGCAAGCAAAATATGATGTTACATATGTCACATTATTACAAAAATATATCCATATACACTAATTAAGCTATTAGCACATATAAACTATTACACAAGTTAGAAGTGACATATATATGCCATAAATTAATCTTCATTTCTAAAGTTTAGACATTTTTGTGTCAACACCCCATTGAAAGTCTTGAGGTGAAAATGAAAATAATGTTTGATTTTGAATTGGTGTTTAGGTAGAGATGATGATGTTACTTCACAAGACATCCCACCACTAACTCTTTTAACATTTGTTCAACCCCAAATTTGCCACATACAACAATCTTTTTTGGAACATTTTCACCTTTTTTTAACCACTTCTTTTTGCTCCTTCTCCTAACTTATGGTAATGGGTAAATATATGAATACACAAAAATTCCTATCCACAAGGTTTTGCATCAAGTTGATGTTGTTGAGGCCATTGTAATGCAAGGCAATTTCCTAGACAATATTCACAATAATGAACTATTTAGGTGAAGGCCATTGTAAGAGCATGTTTAGAAGCATAAATAAATAAACAAGAATCTTACAACAAATATACATATCAAGCAATTGAGACAAAAGAAAACAAACCTAACAAGGAATGAGCTAAATGATACATCAACCACTAAGGGTGGCACAATTAGTTATTCCAATTGTGTGAGTGGGAAGAGGTCTCAGGATCGATCCCCACTCAACTCATTCTTGGTGGTGGTGGTGTAAGAGACCAATTTTGGAACGGTATGGTGCCAAAAGCCCTAAACTAGGGTTAAGAGGCAAAAGTCTTTTTCCTGAACACTATTTCCTTGTTCAAGCTTGTATATATATGTCTTGAAAAGGTTTCCTAAGTCGTCGCAAGATAGGATTTTGGCACCTATCTGTATCAAAAAAAAAAAAAGGATAAATGATACATCATACATCAAATTAACTGGTTCAAAAAGTTAATGATTTTCAATTTCAAAAGATACCCAACACTTTGACCTGAGACATTCACCAATCCAGTTGAAATGAGTGGACGAGCACATGAGTGTGGGTCTGGATGGTCAACCATTCTAATACTTGTTTGAAAATAATATGCGTGCATGTGTATTTAAACGCATATTGCATCTCAAATTTGGCAAATGTAAAATTTATATATTTCTCATATTAATTAATGCCAATATTAAATCACTCATTTGAGAAAAATGTCAATTATGGATTTCCAAACTTTAAATCTCATAGATTATATAGTACAGGAGTTCCAATTCCTAACGAATTTTTTAATTCATAGGATACTAAATGAAAATAAGATATAATACCTTAAAAATGTCTTTAAAACCAATATATATAAAGATTTGGTGTCGAGTGTGGATCACAATTATCATTTGGTTTATGATCACCGCGTAATGACTATTTCGAATTTGAGTTGGGTAGAACTACTATGATAATAAAGATTTATGTACAATAAATTATTTTAAACAATTGCATTTTTTTTTCTTATCTTGAACTTGAAACCTTAGTTGAATTAGAATTACTCTTTGTTAGTTGGTTTAAGCACTAATTTAGTGGCATAATCTTATTTTTGTCTTAATTTACACCAAAATAAAACTCATGGTCATGCATTTAAATAATTGTTTATTCTAAACTTGGAGCATCTTAATTTTTATTTATAAAGAAAATCATAAAATAAACCAATCACTAGTAGTTGCTGTTTTTTCTGTTCTGCATGTCCTACCCTCCAATCCCTTTTTGTCTATTTCATATTATTATAAATAGTGGGGGTTGGTGGAAATATGGCTCTTTAACAGTTCAAAATATCTTGTTAATTTCAATATATTTTGGTAAGCAACATTTGAAGTAACTTGTGTAGAATAAGAAGACCAACAAACTTTAAATAAACTTACAATAATATACACAAACTACGTAATTATATTTTTTTAAAATTAAACTGCTAGTTCTGTTAAGTGACCCTATTTTATTTTTATTTTTTGTTGTAGATCTTATTATGTTTCTATAGAGGGCTAGGCACATAATTACCAACCATCCTTGCTTTGGAAAGTGTTTTTTTAATGAATTTGTAGCTTAATTATACCATACCAATAATGAATTAATTCTTTAAATGACCTAGTTTGCCTTCCTTTCCTTACAAATGTAAGCTGATCAATTTTTTTAGATAAATTAAACATATTTTAATTAGGGTTATATACTTATAGATCCTCTTAACTGTGTTTTTTTTTATGTTACCCCCTATCCTCAAAATTTAGTCGTTTCGAACTCTGAACTGCAATTTTTTCTTTTTTACACCCAATTTACCTACTATTGCCGGTAACCAAATGCTACGTCACCGATTTTGCCACGTCACTACGCCACGTCACTTTTTTCCACGTCACCATCATCTTCATATTCTTGCCGGCGCCGGAATCTTCAATGCTTTGAATTTTTCGGCGCCGAAATCTTCATATCTTTGAATTTTCAGGGCAGGGGGAGGTAAATTGGATGTAAAAATAAAAAATTTGCAGTTTAAGGCTCGAAACAACCAAGTTTTGAGGGCATGGGGTAACATAGAAAAAAAAGACAATACAAGGGAACTGGAAATATATAACTCTTTTAATTATAAATTAACTTTGATAAACAAATTTTTTTTATTTAAAAATATTAAGCATATTCAAATTTACTCTATAAAAATATGTATAAAAAGGGCTTAAAGATGAAGTAGATGTTCATAAATTGTAAATTGCTAGGGTCCAGAAAAAGCTAATTCAAAAGTTGAGGGCCATAATTATTTAAATTTTGTGAAATCATTGTCACATTCCAACCCAACATTAAATAAATAGTACTATCATGCGTATATAATCAAATTTATAAAATGAAAATGAATTAATAGTCTCTATACTTTAATTTTTTTTGTATGTGAATTTGATAGATAGATGTGGGTTTATTTGTAAATTGCTAAAATGAAATATAAGTCTCTTTCAAGATTGGAAGGAGTAGTTCACCAAGACATGACACCCAAGGCCAACTTTTGTTGTTGTTTTGGACCTACTGAGTTTAATTATGGTATTGGAAAATTGACAACAAAATGAACCAATTCCTTGCACTCTTACACATCTATTCTCCAATGCTCTTGCAATGTCAACAATGCAATAGTATGATTAAGACATCTATTAACACTTGCATTAATAAATAATACCACTCTTGTTATTTCTCTTAAATATTATATAAAATGGTGAATCAGTAATTTATATATAACACGTTAATATTATAGTACAACAATGTCGTTTACGTTGAAATATTATTAATTTAAGTTTATTTATACATCGTAAAATTTAACATATATATATATATAATTTGAACTAGCATATTGTTCATTATGTTATACATTGTATTTTGTTCATTGTGCACTTGTGCATCATTTTTTTTTTCTATGTACCTTTTCGGGTGTACTTGCTTTGCTCACTAATTGGTAGCTTTTAATAATAAAAGTATTATTATTATTGTTGATAAAAAAATAATGAACGATAGTGAACTCAAGTAGTCCGGTGATGGTAGAATGAAAGAAAATGTATGATGGTTTAACTTCTTTTTCTATTACATGTGACAATAATGTTTTACGTTAAGTTTGCGCATATCTTTTACCCATTCTATTTTCAAGTAACTTTGAAGACACACACTCTAAAGTTTATATCTAGGAGGTTAAAAAAAGAGCAAGTCTGATTCGGCATAAAAAATCGGTCACCTCCCGACCAATGGGTAGGTGACATGTGGTATGGCGAGTCAATGTTAGAAGTCAAAGTAGGTGTGAAATTGGGTCTCCGGCACAACATCACCACGTGAGCCGCATGGACCCGCTCGGTCATGTGGGAGGCACGGTCACAAGGTGGGGCTCACACGACATCACCCTCTCTCATACAGCCGACCTTAAAGGGTGCTTAGCCAGGGTCCCACTTCATAGTTTCCTAAACTGGATTGTCATCCACTAAAAGAAGTTTGATCATAATTAGAAAAATTCAAGATACAGAAATAAAGAAGGGACCTTCCCATCAGGTACCATCCCATAAGGTACCTCCCCACCAGGTACTACCGGACCTCGGCTGCAGAGACATGAATCAAGATAGTACGAGACATGTGAGCATCGACCTAGAAGTAGGGAAGGTGACCGGCCATGAACCTTGGAGAGGTCCCACGCGCCTCACCTAGCTAAACCCCCACTCTATGCACTCCCGGACACCCATTGGAGATGGACTACACCTTACACATAGCCGGAGGCCAATGATAGTGAGCCCATTGACAAGAAAGGTCAACTAGCTATGAGACCGACTGAGAATGTCGATTGCCCTATTGGTGTGCAAATCCAACTGGAAGTCAGCTAGAGGCCATAGAGCCCGAGAGCTCACCACTTAGTCGCCGACCTTCTGGACCCCACCGAAAAACAAGTAAGCTTGTAGACTATATAAGAAGTCTCAAGCTCACATAATCAGGTTCAGTCACTTCACAAATTGAACATACGCAAGAACCCAAAAACGCTCTAAAACGTTCTTCGTGTACTTCATGTGTTTTTCATCAATCTTCTAATGTTTTTTGTCTCAAGAATGATATTCAGAGATTCAATTCTTAGTCAATTATTCATTTTCTATTTCTGTGGAGACTTATTCTCACGCCAGAGGCGGTTCCTCAAACACACATTCGAGATACTGCTTAACGATGCTTTACTTGCGCAGGCCTACCGTCACCGACCGGACGTGGATCACTGTTATCACCTCAAACTCGGAGACCTAATTTTGACATAGTCAAAATCTTTAATATTTGGAAAAAAGAAGACTTGATTAAACTCAGTAAAAAAACCCTATCATTTGGATAAGAAGACAATAAGACATTGTACTGAACCCTTAATTTTTGACTTAGAAAGAGAGGTGAATCAAGGTCATATTAATCATCAAGTCAAACCATCAAAATTATGATGGTTTCATTTCAAATACAAAAACCCAAGGTAATAATTAATTATATGTCTAAAATTATTGAGAGAAAATAAATATGATTAGACATAGTCGTGGAATAGACTAATAATTTGAGGGTTGCTCTACAATATTTTGTAATTTCTGTCATATTTAGATAAATTTGTGCAAATAAATGTAATTTATGGAATTTTAAGATTACACAATATACTCGATCATGTGATGCAATTCCTGACACAGATATGGAAGTTAAGGGCGTGTCGATAAAGGAGATGTTTGTTCCACCTGGAATCTTGACTGAGCATCAACAATTCTATTTCGAGTTCTATGATGAAGATGATGCCCTTATGGTTGCGAACCAAAGGTTATGGATGTATATGAATAATATTCTGCTTCTAGAACTCTGTAACCTCGATGACGTCGGGGGATTTAATCACAATAGCGGTTGATGGGGGGGTTTCGTTACTCGGGGTAGAATTAGGCTTCGAGATCGACGTGTAATTTTCGGTCTGATTCAAATGAAGGAGATGAAAGACCGGCTTGTTCGGTCTAGTAGGACAGATCGGGGGAAAAACAGGCTTGCCTCATGCCCCTGATTTGATCAGGTGCCCCATCTGGTTATGGGTTCTTACCTTTTTTTCCATTAGATTGACATTGTTAGGTCGGTTTGATTTTTCGATTTGCTTAGATGGTAGGTTTTATTGTAAGCTTTTATTTAATTAATAAAGGTCAATCTTTCAAGCTAAAAAAAATTACACAACATACTTGCGTCATCTAGAATGGTGAAAAAAAAATCAAAAGAAGTGAGAAGTAGAGTAACATCAAAATCAAGAAATATGAATAAGATTCAAATTATGCCAATCAAGAGAACCTACTAATGGTGGTTCCGACTTATTGTCATTGTTTCAAGCCTTCTAGTAGGTACATAATTGTGCATATAAATGTGAAGTTTTTTTAGTCTTTTAATTCATTATTTAGGTCACAAAAATAGATAATTCAATGAAGAATTTCATTCTCATTTGTATTTTCTTTTTGCACATAACTTTTTGTTATTTTTTTGTTAGGTCCCAAGTAATTAAGAATTTAACATCAATAGGGGCAACCATTTAACTTATTGGACCACTTATTAGTCATATCATAGTTGAAATATGTTTCCATAACTTGTGAAACTATTGTTTACTACTATTCAAAGAAAATTCAACTACTTTTTCCGAGTCATTTAGATTTGATTAACTCTCTTCGGTACCACTCTAGATACTAGAAAAATCAATAGGGTAATAAAATCCAAAATAAATCTAATTGTAAACAAACATTAGTTAATACAACTTAAAGCAATACACTTCATTTATTGTGTATATTTCATATGATAACATTGAATGTAATATTATTACTTAAAACTTTTTGAATCAATTAACTTTGTCTCCCCCACTAACCATATGATAGTATCATACATGTTTATCGTAAACATCAGATAATTCATCTGATAACAAATTAATAATTCGAAATATACGTACGCATGATCATCTTGAAAATGGCAACACCAAACACAACACTGCATAAAATATAAATATATTGCAAAAGTAAAAGATATGAAATCAAGATCATTCCTTTTGTTTTGTGTTCGTGGGTTGGGACAAAGAAATCAATTCTAAAACCCTAAGCTAGTTGCCAACTCTTGGCTTCTTGTTAACAGTTTTATCCTCATCCAGATGGGATAAGAAACCAGATCCAATACCCAGAAAAAGAATGATGAACACATTTAGCTTTTTTTCTAGTTTAGTATAATTTTAAGGTACCACTGTGACATTATCCAACAGCAGCAACCAACCTGATCTATTGTCTTCTTCTCTTGTGTCCATCCATTCCAAACTTGGTGCCATCTGCAACATTCAATCTCATCCTACTCATCATCAACAACTCTACTAATTAGGTGTAAATAATTCTTAATTTACTACAAAACTTTTTAGTCATTCCATATATTTGTTGTAAAGGCTCGTCTCAGCTAAAACCTTAAGATGATAGTTGAAGATTCAATATTAATTTTATATTTTAACTTGTCTCCTTATGTGCAAGCTCATTTTTGTTTTGCACCATGCAAATGCCCACTTTTCATCTTGAATGGGTGACGGCATAGCTGGAACTTGGGACCTCTAGTCACCAATACTCTGATACATGCAAACATCTCAACTAAAAGTTTACAAGTTGATAATTGGAGACAATGTTATACTTTTAACATTTGTTACATTATTTATATTCCATAGCTGTGGGAGAACAAGATTCTTACATGAATGCAATTTTGGGATATTCCAAGAATATGGATTAATCTAGCATATATTTTGGTGAATGGATATGAATCATGAATATGCTTTTTTGAGATATAGATTGATAATTAAAATCATATGAAGACAATTGATATCATGCCAAAATAATATTGTGTCACTCCATATTTTGCATTTTGTAACGTAACAGAAAAAATGGCCCATTTGCTTAGTCAAAAATGGGTTCTGAAAATGACATTGGTCCAATAAAGTTGAGAATTTGAATGTATATATGATTAGCATGCATAAATGTATTTTATTAATAATAAATATTTTATTAATGCGTATATCAGCAAGTTTGTCACCATTGTTAACAAATGTAATGCAATAACAATTGAAATATATTGTAAGATCAAGGAGTACAATATTTGTACAACAAATGCATGAATATGTTGACAGCTTCAAATGTTTCATTTGTCTGCTAGTAATTAAAATATGAAACATTGAGCAATGCTACAAAACAATGAAAAAGCCACCACCACATGGTCCAGTGAATGTGTCCAATTACATGATCTCACACTATTAATTAATTGTCATCATTTTATAATAGGATTTGGATAATGATATTGCTAATCACACCTCATACGTACAATAATTTCCTATGATGCCCTAGATAGGGAGTGTCACAATCATGTAAAAATATATTTATACGTACATTTCAAATTTATACACTTCTATACATATATATATATATATATGCACTTCTATTACATTATTTCTTTCCATTTTAATAATTGTTTGATTTCACTCTTATTGCTAGATTTTTTTCCCATGCATGCATCGTTATTTTCACAAAGGTAAGAAATTAATTGTAATATAAATTATGTCCGTGATTATCCAACCATAAATTGAGCACTTGCTTAAATCGAATATTCGTTGTTAGTGTAGTTTGATTCATTCTTCGTGTATACTACTAGTTGATATTGAAGTTGCACAATGAAAGCATTAACTCCAAATAAATTTAAGAAAATGATAAACAAACCAGTGAACATGTATATATTAAGAATCTTAAACAAGACTTATTTGATTTAACCTAAGTTATGAATGAGGTACACCTCACTAAATTTAACAAATACAGTGGGTTGCTCCACTTCCATAAATTAATTGGATTGTGTATGAGTGAAATATTATATATGGCTTAAGTTAAACAATCAGTAAGGTTCTGGTACCTCGTTCAAGAAGAATCCAATGAGTCGCTTCGCTCCCACAAATTTATTGAGACGAGTATATGTCAAATTTTAATATAATATTATGATTCTATTGGTTGAGTTTTGCCTAATCCACAAAAATTCATGGGTCCTCCCTCTTTCCCTCCCTCCGGTGGCCCCAGGTCCAAAGGCTCGACTCAGAGCAAAGTGGAGTGTGGTTATTGAGGACTTGGAGGCGCGCCTATGAGCTACTATGGTTCCATGTATATGCTTATGAGGCCTGAAGGTTTCATGTTGAGTTTCATTGAGAGGTCGAGAGTCTACGAGGAGATTCATAAAATGATGAAGATTTTTTATTAACTTGTAATTTAGGGCTCAAAAAATGTTGGAGGGGGTATGAAGGGGTTCATGAAGTGACTACTAGTTTATGAGAAGTGTGAGACCCATTTGTAGGTGGTCACGACTTAAGAGGGCGCGTTATATAACAATTGGGTCACAGAAGAAGGTTTGTATAGATGCCTCGACCGTGTTATTCTGGTGGATCCCTATAGGAATAGAATTAGGTCCCAAGAGGCTCACATGTTATTTCAGAGTGGCCGCATTAGTCTATAGGGATCAAGCTTTATGAATAACACAAAGCTTAAATAAGTGTAAAATGATCATTTACGCTAAAAATAATCTTGTTGGGTGTGCAATGGCCCAAAAGAATTAATTTGGTCTAAGGGACGACCGGGCAATTAGACTAACTCAATTTAAGTCGAACCAAGTGATCTGAACTGATTGGATTCGATTAGGACCACATGGGGGTGAATGGTTACTTAGAGCAGGAGTTGAGAATGTATGCTTACCACATGTATAAATCTGATTAAAAATGCGTTTTGGATATGATTAAGTGAGACGAATCCAAACATTGACTTTCCTAAATTAGACGAATCGACTTACTATTTAAGGAGGTCCTCGCACACCAGATAGTATCACCCCCGCATGTTCTTCTCTTATTGGTAGTGCACATCTGAGGTCTAATCCATTTTGATGGTTTCACGTGAAGTCGTTTCAAATGTAAATAATTTGAGTTGAGTCAAAGGGTTACACGAACTCCTATGATGTGGCAAACAATGATGTGGCGATGACATAAGTGTGCCACGTGGCAAGAATAGAGAGGGAGGTGGCGCATCAAGTCTTCTGACCGGACCATTGTTGCGATATTGTTCATATAATTTAATATTATTAAAAAAATCAATGTCATACATAACATGAACATGACAATAGATGACAATATTTATCTTTTTGGAACCAAAACCACCTTGACTTTAAATGCTCAAAATTCTTAAAATATTGCTTCTTAAATATTTTACTTCTACGTTGCAAGACACGTAATTACATGTAGATGTGTATATTTGTATAAGTTTGTAAAAAAATTCTTGGCAAGGCGTGCCATGTAGAGACATTAACCACATCACAGTCTCTTTTTCCGTTTATTATAACTAACCCACTACACATAATTAAATTGATCAA
>JAYMTA010000315.1:0-31585 GCA_036897625.1 Pelargonium cotyledonis | reverse complement strand
TGTTGGCTTTAGAATATGAAACTTGAAATTGAGATTTGAAATTTATTATTGATTTGTATGTGTATAATTAGATAGAAACACAACTAAAACTCAAATTCCGACAAGTCATTTGAATTTTTCGGCGAAAAAATCACATTTTGGCGATTATTTGAAATTTTCAGTAAAACTTTAAATTTTCCGACGAAAATGATGATCATGTTCTTGATGAAAAAAGAGTAATAGATTGAAGAGAAATTTTAGTATTTCAAAAAATATTTAGTCATGTGCTAGGCACATATTGAATTTTTTAAAATATTTCGTTAAATTTAACGAAAATATTGAACGAAAAATTTTGTGGCATATTTTAAGACAAATAAAAATATCAAATCATATTTTAGAATAGTTGCGTGCAAAAGTGCATATACGCAATTTTTCCTAAAAATTCAAAACAAAATAACAACGAAAACGTTTTCTGGAAAAAGCAAATCTGTGTGTCCCCAGCAGTTGCTTGCTTCCTCTTCTCAGGTACAGCTTCTTATTCTTCCTGTTCATTGTACAGAAATGCACGCATGCATTGCTGTAAATTTTATAATTACAGTACATGAAAATATCAAAATCAACATATATTTTTGTTTATAGATTCTCAGATGTTTTTTTTTGTACAGATTTTGTTCCGATAAACTGTTGTTTTTGTTGTCTCATTTTGTAAATGCAAAGCTGATCTGATTCCGTTCATGCATACCGGTGGGAGGAAATGATCGGGATTTTTATTTATTTTTTATATATTCTAATTATAGCAACTTCTGTTCATTTCCTTATTTGGATATGAGCCTGACCCAGAAAAAAACAAAGGAAAGAATCTTTGGATTTATGGGGATTTGATTTTTTGTTTTCATTTTAACATTAGCTGATGAAATTGATGAGCTTTGTTGATTTTTACTGTTCTGGAAATTTGGGTTTTTGTTGACTGGGTTTTGGGATACTTTGGGTGCAAGAGCAGATGGGGAGGGGAGGCAAGGTTGGTTGCAAGGGAAATTTTGCCAGAAGGGTTTGGTCAAAACTCTCTTCTGATGATGATTCTGATGAGGACTATGTTGTTTCGGATGGGAAAGATGTGGTGGTGTCTGATGATTCGGAGGACTATGGTTCTTTTTTAGACGGGTGTGCATCAGAAGATGAGGGTTTTGGGAATTTTTTGGATGAGGACGAGTTTGTGGAGGATGAGGATATGGTGGTTAAAGAGGTGAAGAAGGTAGCTAGACCAAAATCGCGGAAGAGGAGAACTTGTGGTAAGGCGGTGTCTCGAAAGAGGAAAAGGGCATTGATAGACGAAGATGAGGAAGAGGAAGACGACGAGGATTATGATGTAGATGATGATGATGAGGAGGATGATGAATTTACACCGGATGAAGATGATTGTGTTGACGAGGAGGGAGAATTTTGGATAACAAGGAAAACACATAATAAGAAGGTAGGGAAAAAGGGTGTGCGGAGAAAGGGTCCTGTCAGATGTCAAAAGAAGCGGAAAAAATCTAACTCTAGGGTTACGAAGAAGGGTAGGAGACCGGGATTGAGGAGGAAAGCCGAATCTGAGAATGATGGCGGATGTACTTCTATTGATAAGAAGCCAGTCCTGAGAGAAAAGAGTCCGAAAAATCCAGGTCGGAGCAGAAGAAGATATTTAGTGCAATCAGATTCCGATTTGTTGGATTCTGGGTCATCCGATTTTGAGTACATTATCTCCGAGGAAGAGAGGGAACAGATAAGAGAAGCCAGAGAGTTGTGTAGAGACAAAAGTGTAAATTTGAGGAGCTCAACTTCGTTGATAAAAATTGAGGAGGATAGTTTTCTGGGTCAGCTGAAATGGCCTCCACGAAGAAAGGGCAAGGAGAAAGTTGAGGAAGTTCGGAATGAAGTAGGGAAGCAGATTTGTGGGATTTGTTTGACCGAAGAAGATAAAAGAAGAGTGCGAGGAACGCTTAGCTGTTGCAGTCATTATTTTTGTTTCACTTGCATCACGGCATGGTCCAAAGTGGAAACTCGTTGCCCTTTGTGCAAACAGAGGTTTCATTCAATTAGTAAACCTGCAAGGTTGAACGCAGGGATTGATTTGAGAACGGTGGTTGTAGAGGTTCCTGAACGTGATCAGGTGTGTTGTTTTTCTCATATGCTTGTTGGATTGGGTTTAGTTAATTCTTTTTAATGTTTAATTGTAGTTCTTTTCTTATTCGGAATGTGGTTGCTAATCAATATAGGTCTATCAACCATCAGAGGAAGAAATTAGAGGTTATTTGGATCCTTATGAGAATGTGTTTTGCATAGTATGCCACCAAGGTGGGGACGATGCCCTAATGTTACTATGTGATCATTGTGATTCACCTGCACACACTTATTGTGTTGGTCTTGGGTGGGAAGTACCAGAAGGGAACTGGTATTGTGAAGGCTGTAGACCTATTGCTCTTGGATCCTCAACTTCTCAAGCTCAAGTTTATTTACCTGACCAAAGAATGACAAACAACTTGTCCAATAGACCATCACCTGTCGTGGGTTTTAGGGAAGATATAGACCTTAACTCACTGCCTTCACCTCACACAACACCTGTCACTGAATTTGAGTTTCTTTCTTCTCCAAGACATTCTGTTGGGGGTGGTCGAGTGGCTTCTCCAGCTACTGGGGCTGGAGTGCCAACTCTATCAGGGAGGCGCTGGTTACAACATCAGATTATGAATAGAATGGGTGTCATGTCTGCTAGAAGTGATGGGATTTCAGCAGTCAATTTAAGCCAAGATTCCTTAAGCTCTCACATCAATCTGGGTTGGGAAACGGCATTTCATCCCACAAGGACACAAGATGGGCCGCCTGGTTGTACTATTTTGGAGGAGAGGCTACCATATAATCCTTCCCCCACGGCCCAAAATCGAGATATTTTCTCCTTAAGATCAAACTATTCAAGGGGGCAAGCAATTCAGAATTCAGATGCTACAGTTACTGATCGGAGTATCAATGGAACATTATGGGATGGTCTTGGTAGGATAAATTCTTTTCCAGCTTTTGAGCAACTATATCATTGCAGCAACAGATCAAGCATTGGGTCTGATGATGGGGTGTCTCCCTCGACAACCAGAGAAGATGGCTATCTCCTCAAAGAAAAGGAGCAAGTGCAGTCGATGGTTAAAAGCCACTTGCAGAGCTTGCCCAGAGGCACTGGATTAGGTATTTACAGCTTCTTATATTATTTTCATGAACTCCATAGTCGTCGAACATTTTAGTTACAGAAGCATTGTAGAGCTTTAGATAGCGTTTGAATTAGAATTTATGCAAAAGCCTTAATACAAACACGCTACCTTAGTGTCTTAGGTTTTGTTCCCAAGTCCTGGTCTAGTACTCCCTCCGTTCTAAAATAATTGCCCACTTTCCGTTTTAGTTGATTAGTTATGCTTGAATTACCAACAATATCGTTATGATAAGTTGGTTAGAACTTAGAACCATTAGAATAATTGCCCACTTCATAGCTATGGAACTTGAATCTTTTGCCAACACTATTGAAAATGCTGACGTTCATATTTTGATGCGATGCAGACCACACTACAATGGAAGAAGTTACTCAAAGGTCGACACACACCATTTTAGCAGCTTGTGGGCTTGAACAGTCAAGAAGTGAGGTTCGTTTAGAGCCCCAATCATTCATCTGTCCACACACTGAAATAGTGGCAGCTGCACAGACTAGTCCAATGAAAGGTTGTTGCTCATCTTGCTTTGGTTCTTTTGTAAGGGAGGTTGTGAATGCAAAACTGCCACAATGGTTAGTAGGGAGTACTAGGGTTTAGGGATTGTGCATCTCTTCTCTGCACACCCATACTTTGTTAGGGTTTAGACATATTTGTGGTTTACTTGTTTATAGCACTTCACATCAAAAAGGTTTAATTCTTTATTGAAATTTTACTTTGCTATATATATATATATATATATATATATTGTTTACCAGCACACGGCAAAAATAATTACTTCCTCCGTCCCAAAATAACTTACTGTGCAGTGTGTATTTGGTTAAGCAAAATCAAGGGGTTAAAAAAAGTTAGATTTTTGGGCAAGTTAAGAAGTGAAAAGTGATCTAAAATTATGAAAGATAAAGTTGGACATTGTATAATATTATATTAAATAAATGTAATTAAAAAACAGATTTAAGCTATTCAATGTTTCTATCCTGGTGAATTTGTGAACGTGGAGCTCAATGTTGGATTTCAATATAACAGCCAAGTCCTTTTGGGGATAGCGTAATGGTCAATAACACACATCTACATGTGAAAAATCGTGGATTCAAATTCTATTACGTCGGATGGAATAAGGTGGGATTTAAAGGAGAGAACACCCCCTATTATGTAACTCAACTAGTTAGTTTAAAAAATTAAAAAAATAACAGCCAAATCTGTATTTGTATTAAACTTGGCTGTGACTTGTAAGAAACTTTCTAATGATGTCACCAATTCAAAGAGACAGCAATTCACCAGGAGTTTCACTTTTCTTTTTCTTAATAATTAAATTATATAACCTGAAATATATATATATATATAGAAATCTGTTCAGGCTGCTTCTTCTAAACAGCCAAAAGTTCACATGCAACGTAAATTACACTCATTCCTACTTCTTCACCTTATTCCACTCTGTCATTCATACATTGGAATATTCACTACAAACAAACTGCAGCACTGCTTGTCTTGGCTCGTCATTAAGACTTCCATTATCGCGTCCTCTTCATAAATTATCATCTAGAATGGTGGATAACAACAGCCCTTGGGCAAACTCACACCTTTTTGCTTTCTCTTGCTGGTCCTTAATTGACATTGGACCCGACTTAGCATTTCTGTCACCAAAGAGAAAGATATCAAGCATTTGAATAGCAAAATTACTACTTATGCAGAGACAGTGTCTCATGGGGGAGAGATAAGTCGGTCATGATAAACACATTTGTAATGGATATGATACCAAGGCAAAAAAGTAGCAAAATTAATGGTAAGTGTGTCATTATTCCTTGTTTAGGTTCCATAAGGTTCATAACTCCACTAAGAAGTAGGCGCATCAATCAGATTATACTCCCCAGTCCCCAAAAGTTCTGCAATACATCTCGAACGAGGATATCAACCATTATTTTCTTCAGGAACAAAATCCTTCAGCTACTTGACCAAGCATAATGTTTGATGGTAATCAGTGTCCCCTTTACTTCAGGACAAACTGTTACATGCGGTGACTTGATATTTATCTACGGGGACCAAATTGATAAAACTTTATAACCTACAATATTTTGGGATCGGTAGGTTTTCATGGATGGGCATATTACAACTTGTATGAATATGAATGTACTCATCATGCATCATGATTAGAGCTGCCAATTCGTGTGTGCGTACTTCGTGTTTGTATCATATTGAAGGTTAACCGTGTTGCACGACAAAACATGACACGTTTGGTAATCATGTTGAACACGAACACAACACGTTTAACATGATAACTAAATGGGTTGTGTTGGCACAAAATGATTGACATGAACAGGACACAACACATTTTGCACAATAGAACCAACAAGTTTGGCACGTTCCTAAGATTAATTTACAATTATACTCTTAAGTAGGTGTGTCATGTTGTGTTACAACATGAATTTCCAGCTCTAATTATGGTCCACATTGTCTCTCTTAACATTTTTTGGCTTATTCAGTAAACTTATTCTACCTACGTACTCCTGAATATACAGCAAAGCTTCAGGCAAAGTTAAAACTATCAGTTCAGAGATAACCATAAGTCTATAACAGAACCCATTATCAGCCACAAAGACATGAAAATCTATAAAGAGGATGAAGTAGATAGAGAAGGAACAAAAAGATATACACGACTATGCAACAATGACATACCTAAGTGACACATTCTCATCTGAGCTTTTCTTCACTGAGCTTATTTCAGCTGAAAAGTGAGGCTGACTGCTGATGAAATCATCAGCCATAGGCAGTATAAATGATGACAATAGTGGATCAGGAGCTGCATTGGATGAAGAAATTATACAGGACGAACCACCAAAAAGAGATTGTAAGTTTCCTTCTCGAAGTTCTTTCCTTAATAAAGAAAGCGTTGAATGAGATCCACCTTTGCGTGATTTCCTCTTACGCTGCATGTAAGTAATAGTTAAGGAATTCAAAGACTTGAGACAACTCAACATCATACTTTCAAATACAAATGGTGTCAAACTATTGCAAGCAAAGCCTACCCCCTAAAAATAGCTGACAAATAAACTGGCTGACTTGCACAAGACTCAAGGTTTCATAGACTTGTTCAGGAGAGGTTTAATTGAAAAGGAGAAGGTCTAGGTTAACACAGAAGTGTTGAATCGGATGTCAATAAAGGTAAATCAGTCTTTACAGAAGAACATCCATACATTTCAAAGTTATCAGTTACCACAGGTTCAGTAGAAAATATTCACAGAAACTAAAAGTGCAAGAGTAAAAGGAGTGAATTTTTGATGGACAACACTCAACAGAAACACATATGAAGTTAAACAACAAAGATGCAAATTATTCATTGATGATCACCATGAAACAAGTTAATCTGGGGCAAATGGAAATGGCATGTGGAACACCTAACCCCATTAAATTGCACTCAGGTGTCCATATTGATCTTTTAACAAAGGAAATAGCACTTGTAACAGTAAATAGATTAAGGAAAAAGGATATCTTGAAAATATTCCCATGTTGAAGGGTTATGTGCGCAACCATATCAACCCCCACCCTCATTGCACAAACTGGACATACCTGCAAAACATAAAAGTCCCCACCATGGGGGAAGTCAAATATCAGTAAGCATCCCTCAATACAAAGCTTGTCTACTATATATACAAAAACAAATTGTCATAATAAGAAGCACAAATGTTATTCAATGTAAACCAACAAAAATCATGAAAACTAGATTTACTTTTATGCAATGACAACATCATCAGAGTACACATCACCTCTACACACCCCCAATCAAACTGTCCAAGACACATCATTATCTGATAGTCAGTCATGCATTCATTTATCCAGAGGCAGAACCACTAAAAACTTGAACACCACGGGAGCAAAAGGTAAAGTAAGGAAAATATCAGCAAATACTATTTCCTAATGACACTCCAACAAGTAGGTAACTGGTGAAATTTAAAAGTTGACAAGTAAACTCAGCTGATATCAGACATATTTAGTACTCTATTCATCCCAAAATGGCTGTCTAGTTTGTCTAACACTTTCATCTTAAAATGAGTTTTAGGAAGTTACTTATGCATAAAATATCAATGAACATCCTTATAATAAGTTAGTTCGAACCCATTGAGTTTGTCACAACACATGCACAATGGGAAATGTCCAATGCTGACGAACTTTTCCTTAGTTCTTCCCGAAAAGGAATACGAGAAACTCATGCAGCATCCACTAGACAACAAAGAGAAGAAAATCATGACCCTACAAGTAGAGTTCAAATACCCAAGAACTTGCAAACAACTAACCATAAAAGGAACACCCAAACTTCTTAAACAGTCATATCCATGTATCTTACAAATGGAAGCTTGATATCAAAAGACTTTAGGGAAGTAAATACCCCATTCTTTGCCTCCACAGGATGCTCTTCATCAATGTGGCAGCACAATCCAACAATATCAAAATACTCTGAACAGAATGGACATGGAAACTCCTCCCTTATATCATCATCCACATCAATTTCCTCAAACCCCATAAACATATCTGCAGCCACATAACCTCATATCAATAAACACAAATAATAAATGATACTGAAGAAATACAAAGCTTGATTATTTATTGCAAGGAAACAAAACAAAAGTGAACATTAAATTCTTTGTGTTCACATCAGAAATCTACTCAGACCCAATATTTCAATAGAGATGGCAATATTTCATATTGTTTGGGTTGCAATAAAATCGCAAAATTTAGCATTAAAAAACAATAAATATCCTCTCTTTTTTCTGTTCCTTTTATTTCCTTGAACTCCCAGCAATCAAATGGAACCAAAATATCAATTACAACAACAAAAAACACGACTTTTACTGGAAAATACATTACTAAAATCATGGGTTTGTCCTTTCCCGTCATTTTCACCGCCAAGAAAATCTCAATAACGTAAAGTATGAAACTTTACGACATAAACGAGCTCCAACAAGCTCAGCTCACCAGAAAATTAAGATGGGCATTAAAAATCCTGCAAAATTCGTAAAAATTTCCGGAGCCCTCGAAAGATGGAGAAAAAACGGGGGTTAATCGAGCTCACCAGATCGCGATTGAAGAACTGACTGGTAACGCTTCGAAGCCGAATTGAGACGCACACTCCACGCATCGGCATCCATAGCTGTAATAGACTGAAATCGGGGGAAATGTTTGACGCGTTTTCTCTCAGTCGGATCAAACAAAATTAGGGTTTCCGATTACAGAGTCTGGATCTGGAATTGGGGGCAATAGGAATCAGAAAACCCTAGAAAATCGCAAAGAAATGGGAAATCAGTGAGTGAGAGAGGTGGAGACGACGATGACGATGGAGAGGAGGGGTGGAGGAGGAGCTGGTACTATTGTTGTCTGTCGGAGAGGCCAATTTCACCGAAAAAGGCAAGTGTTTTATCTATTTGCTTAGATTTTATTTTATTTTATTTTTGTAAAAAAGTTTCTATTTTTATTTTACATATAATCGAGTAAATATGCGGTGAATATTGGTAGCGTCCAAAGGAGAAAAATGAGAGTGAAAGGTTATTAAACGGACACCTATTTAATGGGTTGGACTTGGAGCTCACCTCACTCGTGTGCCTAGTCGGTTTCATTTGGTGGGCACCTACTTAATGGGTTGGACTTGGAGCTCACTCAATTCAATGGCAAAGCTAATCCACGGCTATTGGCTGAGCGGTATAGGCGCTTTTGCACGATTTTGAAGTCTTGAGTTCGAGGCATTTTTTCCGACGTTTGGATAGATATGTGTTTGTAATATATGTAATGCAAAGCTGATCGATATTTACTGGTTGAGCGGTATAGGTGTTTTTGCACAACTTTGAAGTTTGGAGTTCGAGACACCTCTTTCGACGTGTGGCTGAGATATGTGTTTGTAATTTATGTAACGAGGGTTTAAGGGAGATAATGTGGTCGACTATCTACTACAACCTAATCTCTATCTCTGCCTATGCTCACATTCTCTTTTAAGAATTGAGACGTAGTCAACGACAACTGTTATTAATTAGTAATTCAGTTACTGAAATCATATGATCATGTCAAAACAAATGAGTGCACGACTGAGCGGTCATGACGCTATAAAGTTGTAAGGACCATACGCACAACTTTTACTCTTGAAAACTACTTATGAAAAATGAACATCAATTTATAAAGTGCTTCTCAAGTTGTCCTATTACCTATCGTTGTCTACATTGTTGAAAAATACCTCATATCCACGACAATAAGTTATTTTTCTCTAATTTAAATTTTACCATAAGAAAATCACACCACATGCATGTAAAGATGATAATTTCGAGTTCATATTCAGCTTGTTTCAGATCATACTGATAAATCTTAACAGAAATGTGACTCGAAAAAACATCAAATTTCAAGCTGTGTGTCGAATCAGAACATGTTCGATTTCGCTATTTAGGCATAAAAACGTGTTAATGTGCGTCCCGAAAAGTTGGTTGGGCCGGGTTTCGAGTTCATGTGGAATAGAGTCCAAATTGCCGAACCGGTTGGTGGGTCGGATCCAAGTCATAACCCGTAAAACAACAAACAAAAACGACCCACTTTTGGCTTGGGCCCACATATAAACACCCTCGAACAGAACACACCTAATTGGACCAACAGCCAATTTCTCCGCGCGCACTCTCTCACCACCATTTACCATTCAATTAACTCCCAAGCGCCAAACAGTCCCCAACTCCGACGGCGCGTGGCTCCACCGCCCTCGCACCACCGTACGCCGATCTCCGACACCATCACATCTCTCCTCCCTCTCACCCTCAGAGACGCACCAAACCACACTCTCTTTCTCTTCTCTCCTCGATTTCGTCGTGATCATGGCAATACCTGCCTGTTCGTGTTCAGATCCGTAGCTCAGCTTTCGGATTTGAATTCAAATTCGAATTCTGGGCCAACGATCGGATTTTCTCCGCAATGGCGACGAGAAACCGGACTTCGATTTATAGAAAGTATAGGGATGCACTGAAGGGCGTTCGTGCCCCGACGAGCTCTTCCACGGCTCCGTCGACGAGCTCAGGAGGTGGTCCAGTGGTCGAGATGGTCAGCACGTCGCTTCTGCATCCTAATCGCACTTATACTCCTCTCAGTACTGAGGATCCCGGTAATTCGAGGTTTCTATCTCCCTTTTCTTACACATATATGATTCGTAATGAGACATATGTCTTAGTGTCCACATTGGAAGCATCAATCATGTTGCTATGGAGTTACAGAATTTACGTCATTGCACATTTGCTTTAACGTTATGGTTCTTTTTGGTTTATGGCAAAATGTGACTCAATTTAGCTGTAACAGTAACAGGTTATAGGCATTTTTGGATTTGGCTCAATAGAGATCAGTGTTCAAGAGAATATCTCCCTTTTGCCTAACACAGATTTGTCAAAAGTCAAAATAAGGAAAAGTGATCTGTTTGAAAAATAAATTTCTAAACTGCGGGAAGTTAATAGGATGTGAAAGTTGCATTTTTCTAATTATGGTTACATTTAATTGGTGTGGTCAGAAAACGTGGTGACATCTTTGAATAGGTAGTTCTTAACTTCTTGGATTTAGTATAGGAACTGGAGATCTGTGTATTTTAATTTTTTCTATTGGTGAATGGATTAAGACTCACTCAGACTATTAAGGATTGCAAGACTTGAGGTTAAGGCTCTACGGTGGTTATTGTGTTAGAAAGAATACTAGTTTCCTTTATCAAACTTTTGGATACGACCTTGGGTGAGATTTGTGACAGTGTATTTTTACTATACAACCTTGGAATTGGGAGCATGACTTATACTGGACAAACGGTGCTTTAAAGAAGTTTTTGACTTTTTTGGATTCAGATTGCATTGTTAGTTGATATCTGTCATGGTTGGCCAGAAAGAAACTGCCAATTTGTTTTTTTTCCCCAGCAATAATGAGGTTGTGGCAAATCATATTACGGAGAATGCAATGATACAATAAAAAAGAGTATAAAATTGAATGTAATTAGAAGAGAAGTTTTTTGTTGTAATATTTAGTTGGTGGACGTGCATTATGGGATTAATACCTTGGATGCCTAGTGTTTTGCAGTCTGTGGATGCTAATTGCTTCCAGTAGCTTGTGTTTCTTTGTATTTGTTTAGATAATTGAATATTTTTGCCAATTCTTTGTGAAGAAGAGAACACATTTGCTGTAGTGAGTTTGCCCTCATATGCATATGTTGTAACAAATTTAAAAGATTCTAACCAGCTTAATTTAGGGATATTATTGATAATTCAATTATAACCAACTTCCTAAAAGGAGAAGAGAACGCTCATTTTAGGATAAAAGGGACAGAGGGAGTAGTTGCTAAGAGCTGAAAATTTTATTTGATTTAAAATGAGCCAAAATTTATGAAACCCAACTCATCTTTCTTCTCCTTTGTTCTCTATAATTGATTTTATTTAAAATGAGTCTCAAGTTTTCAAATTCACCTTATTTTTCCTCTTCCATTGGACAAACTTTTGAATGTCCAAATCTACTAAATTTAGCCGTAACTCATGTTTCTTCCTCAATTTGGTGGCAAGCATTCATTTTTGCTTAGCCCTCTCCATTTTATCTCATTCAAATCATGTTTTTATCTTTATTTTCTGCTTAATAAGTTAGTTTAATATTTATATTGTTGAACAAATTAATGTGTCATATTATATATAATCTGTTCAAGTGTACCAAAAAAATATATTGCATTAAAATATTTTATTGATCTATAAATCTTACATGAACACAGTATATATTATGTTGATTTCACAAATGAAATTTAATAAAATTATGTCAGCACAGACGAAATTATAAAAAGTGGATATTTTGTGTTGAATTATTTTATTGTAAGAAAGTTATTGTGCATATCCTTTTATAGATTTCTAGCTCAGCCACTAGACAACTGAAACTAATGCCCATGGCTGTAAAATGTGATGTTTGATTATTCCACTGTAAGATGGTTTTAGAATGAAGAGAACTGTGTGAATCTACTAATTTCATTTTACATATAACCTCACCATTGGCTTCATTGATATTAAATGCATTTTATTATCTGCTGCAGTAAAGGTGCACTAACTGCGGGTCTACCTCCACTTTGGGTTGATGTATCTGAAGATATATCAGCAAATGTGCAACGTGCACGAGAAAAAATGGCCGAGTTAGGCAAAGCACATGCCAAAGCTTTAATGCCTTCATTTGGAGATGACAAAGAAGATCAACATGTTATTGAGTCTCTTACACAAGAGATAACTAATTTAATTAGAAAATCAGAGAAGAGAGTACAGAAACTTCATGCAGCCGGGCCTTCTGAGGACTCAAATCTTAGAAAGAATGTGCAGGTATGACTTGAGGGGCAATATATTTGTGCTGTGGGATACGATAGTAATTTTACTTATTAATGATTACAGAATTTCATTGAATAAAGATCATATGATTTTTATAGCGTTGAGTATCTTTTGCCGGGACATTAAAATAATTGTGGGTAGTGTCACAGTTCTTCAACATGATTGTGTAATAGACATCATTTAGATTGGCAGGTATTATCTCGAACTAGTTGAAAGTTTGGCACTTAAAGGAAGGATTAAATAAAATGTGTAATTTTCATTTACTCAAAATCTGTGCTAAGTTACATGGTCAAATGGCTAGGGCAGTAAATTACAGGCTTATGATTATCTATTTCTCTACCTTTTCACTTTTCATTGTCATCATAGGGAATTTCCACTATATTATATTTATATTCTGGACTCCTTGAACCATGCAGTGATATAGAATTGGGTATCAGCAAAATATCTGGTGACTGACTCGCTGTTGCATGTTTCTGTTTTAGCGATCCCTTGCCACTGACCTACAGAGCCTCTCCATGGAACTTCGCAAGAAACAGTCAAATTATTTGAAGCGACTCAGGCTGCAAAAAGAGGTTAGGAAATAAAGTTACTTACCATAATATATTGGACACAATTTTTTACAGCTGCAATTTTACATGCTGAGTTAGATCTGACTTTACCATTTAAAACTTACAAAATATATTGTCTTCAGCATGGCTTTAGCTTAGTGAGAAATACTACACTCTTCATTCTTTTCTTTTTGCAATGATATGCTACTTTTCATCCTTTTGCTTTCAATTTTTGTTTCCTAGATTTTCTTAAACAACTACTCTATGATGTTAGGGTCAAGATGGAGTTGATTTGGAGATGAGCTTAAATGGAAGCAGAACTAGAACAGAAGATGAGTATTTGGATGACATGGTATGGTGTGCCGGTTCACCTTCTGTTAGTTTCATTGGATCTATCTGATCACGAGAATTAGAAAATTTCCAAATGAAAATCTATTCGATTCTCATTTGATGGATATATGCAAATAAAATGAAAATCTAAAAGCATTCTCTCCGGGATGAATACTAACGCTGATATGAAAATGAACATTAAATGTAGGAGTTTAGCGAACATCAGATGGCGAAGATAAAACAAAGTGAGGCATTCACTGCAGAAAGGGAAAGAGAGATTGACCAGGCAAGTGAAGACTTTGTTTTTGATAATTAACAGTGGCCGTATGTTCTATTCTTGATATAATTATGTATTAATTTATTTCTTGTAGGTTGTGGAATCTGTAAATGAGCTTGCTCAGATTATGAAGGATCTATCAGTTCTTGTGATAGACCAGGTTAGGAGCCCGTCAATCTCCAGTTAAAGAAGTCAATCATATTCTTTCTCAGCTCAGTCATTAATAATTGAATTTGTCTCTGTTGGCAGGGCACTGTTGTAGATAGGATAGACTACAACATCCAAAATGTCGCAACTCAAGTTGAGGAGGGCCTTAAGCAGCTGCAGAAGGTCAGTCTCCTCTTCCTCATAAACTAAAATATCTAAACATTTTGCTAAGGGATTAAAGGTCATTTAGGTCCCTGAACTTTGGAAAAGTCATTTGGGTTTATGAACGTTAAAAAAGTCTAGTCCCTCAAAGTTCAAGGACCTAAATGGCTTTTTCAAAGTTCTTAGACTAAATGGGTGACTTTTTAGAAGTTCGGATACCTAAATGACCTTAATCCTTTGCTAAGCTCTCTCTCTTGACATGCATTATGCTCACAGGCTGAGAGAACACAAAAAGAAGGTGGAATGGTGATGTGCGCTACAGTTCTTGTCATAATGTGCTTTATCATGTTGGTCCTCCTAATCCTCAAGGAGATATTTTTTTGAACCGGATATTTATTCAACATTCTTATTGTTGCCAACTCTCCCAAGCCCTTACATTATCAGACATTCTGATGAGCCGTGTCTATAAGAAGAGAAGATTGTTGGAGTTTTGAGCTCCCCCAGTCATACACACACTAGATAAAGCATTTACCGTGTTTTTATTTACTATTTTGGTAAATCAATTGGTTAAATTGAGAAGTAGAGAGAGAGGTGGGACGGTGTAGTTGATTATAGCACGATCACTCCAGGAAGCTGTATAGGTCATTGGTTGTAGCTTGATCTTGACGGCATTCATTCTTAGATTTCTTATAGATATCCCGATGGTTCTGTTGTGTAGTTTTGTCGGGCTTTGTGTGAACCGAGGGGAGGAGATTGTTTACTTGATTGTATTTTTGTTCCTTCTATACAATAAGATGGAATAGACACCATTTTGTCACTATCTTTCTACTGATTATTAAATAGTTTACTTGGCTGTTAATTATGCTAAATTTTTAATTGCTTCATCATTGGGGTATGTATAAACACTTTCAAATAGCATGCATATTGATATAATAACTTGGATTTCTAAGATGCAAAGAAATGGAAGGAGATTTTGTGCAAACAGAGTGCATTAGGTAGTTTTGAAACCATTAATAAATTGGAAGTTTAGGAGTTAGAATTCATTTATACCTTTAAAATACTTAGACTCCTTTAGCAATCAAATGCTTTCATAGCTCAGTTGGTTAGAGCACCCGTTTAGTAAGCGGGAGGTCTTGAGTTCAACTCTCAATGAAAGCATTATTTATTTTTTATTCAGTTCGGTAAAATATCGTCTAGTTTCATTATTTTTATATTTTTTGTTCTACTTTGCTCGACACTTTTGTACAGGGCTTGAGATCGGTTCGGTGAAATATAATCAGTTCATTACAATTTATCACAAAAATAAAGTTAATTACAAATTACAATAAAATTATTACAACGTGCTAATGAATACACCTTTCAAATAAATCAAGCATTACCTATTCACCTAGGAAATAATTAGAGAGAGAAGATTGAGTTGACAAGTTGTGTCGCAACACGAGTGTGTTTCTACTCACGTTTTGTAGTCATGTCGTGTTTATATGAATCCTACAAGACATATACGCGACACGTCCAACACACACTCAAAGAAATAATCATAAACTAATTTTGATAGCTTGTCAAACGTGATAAATAGCATCGTGTCATACATGTTTTATTCTATCATGCAAAATATAGATAGGTGATAGGTCAAGTTTTTATATTTAGATATTTAGATACCGTGCTGAACGTGTCAGGCTCATGTACAACGTTGTAACACAAATGCCAACATGTGCCAATTTCAGCCTCAAAGGAGTGTAGGATAAATTGAGAGTGGAAGTAAACAATGCACAAGAGGCTAAAAAGACTATGCTTAGAGAAAGGGGAAAAAGATGACAAGACTACATCCATAAATGAATAGCTTTGATATTCAAAGTGAACAAATGATTCTAAATCTTGCTATTAACATTCACTATATATGAAGCATACATAGTATTCATGCCTTGTTTTGAAACATAATACTGAACTCAGAAGGGAAAAAAAATCATTGCAAAACACAAATCCAACCTTGACAAATGTTTAAAACTCGACAACTACCAATAGGGTTTGACAATGACAAAATCACCCAACAAACAAAAAAATGGTATTTAAGTGACTCAATCTGTATAACAAGACAAAGGAGCGGGGCAGGGGATTAACATCAACTCTCACTTCTCGACTATGTAACAGCAGTAAAACCAAGCCCTTCATGTATCCTACCAATTTGCTTTTTCACATTAAACTGACCACTTCCAAATAAGTAGATGGCAAACTCAGCACCCACCCAAACTCCACTGGGAAACAAGGACTTGGTCCATGACTAGACGCCTGACCTGACACTGACAATAGTTTCAATAAGAGCTTCACTGAACCAGCTATAAATCCTGCATTAGGCATATATAGACTAATGAGTGATAAGGGATATACTCAAATACGAAAAAGTCATCAGCTCGCAATTTGGAATATGATAATACTATACAGATAGAAAGTAAGTATTATCCACAAAAGGAACTATTATTTATTCATACCTTCAGCTGAAGTTAAATCCACCGGAAGGCATGGTGGGAGCCTCACTCCCACCGAAATGGAAGCCGGTTTGAGCATTATCACCTTGTGGCATTGTCTCATCGTCCTCTTCCAGCCAATATGTCTCAAGAATCTTCACTGCCTTTTCATAAATTTCAGTGTTGTCATGACTCTGTAAATTCTCAATTTTCTCCAAACCCTCGGCATCGTCAATCATCTGTGCAAAGATATTAACATCACCAGAAATGCCCGAATTCTTCTCTACTTCTCCTACCTTCAAGATGTTTTCAAGCCCCTCTAGACAAACTGTGACAATCCTCGGATCAGGACATATGAGCAAATCACACAACGGCTTGATAGATCCTTGACTTACTAGAAACCTGGTCAGCATCAAAAGATAAATGAACCTGCTCTCCTAATGTAGTTTAAGACAAGTAAAACAAACAAAAAAAGTTTATAGCATACTTGAGTTGATCGGGAGAACCACCAGATGTAGCATTTGAGATTGCCCACGCAGCCTCTTTCTTAATATCAAACTCAGCATTTTGAAGAAGATGTACAATGGGACCAAATATATTTGCATCAATGACAGCCTAGGGAGTTTAGACAGGAGATAACTTCTTAGTCTACTGTAAGCTTGAATTAAAAACCAAATTTGATAGATGAAAAAAAAACTAAGAATAGCCAAGACCATTGAAATAACTTGAGTAAATGGCTTACCTGAATCTGCTCCTTGTTGCCAGCTGTAATATTTGAAATGGTCCAGCAAGCTTCCTTCTTGATACTCTTTTTATGATTACTGGTCAACAAGGCCAGCAAGCAAGGCAGTGCTTGATGATTGATGATACACTATCCAATACAAAAGGCATATTCAGAGCAAGCAACTCAATACCAATGGAAGCAGTGATAATCCACATATCCTATCAATCACCAGCGCTTTTTATACACATGTGCGAGATGTTGTAGTACAAACATAATCCATGACAATATGCCATGGACAAAGACATTGCATTATTTATGTTAATAGCATATCATTAATACATCCAGAGAGAGAGATGAGTTGCCTCCGCATACTTTGCAGCTTTTAAGGACAACAAACACAACATATATCAGAAGACAGCATTTTGCTTTTCAGCACCTAATAGATTAATACCTGAGTCTGCATATCATCCCCAGTAACTATATTTCCAACTGTACGGAGAGCAGGAACAAGCACAGAAGGAGATGGATGGCTGACAATAAAAGGGAAATAGGATGAAAATTGGGTGTGTGATACAAATAAAAAAGCAAATCACATGAATCAAACAGTTCTGCTAAAAGGCTCCTAAATACTTACAGCAAAAGCTCAACAAGCCGAGGGCACACATTAGCTTCAATAACAGCTTGAATTTTGTCATTAGTACCGTCTGAAAGGTAAGACAAAGCCCAACAAGCATCTGTCAAGACTTCTTCGTCATTTGAATGAATCAGACGTGCAAGG
This sequence comes from Pelargonium cotyledonis, assembly GCA_036897625.1. Lineage (NCBI taxonomy): Eukaryota > Viridiplantae > Streptophyta > Magnoliopsida > Geraniales > Geraniaceae > Pelargonium > Pelargonium cotyledonis. The sequence continues at coordinate 13,613 of JAYMTA010000315.1, read as the reverse complement.
GCAGGAAGAGCAGGTTTAACCTGAGAAACAAAAAAAATATAAAAAATGATCCACAAAATGCAATTACAACACCACATTATGTTATGACTAAAACAACAGTAAGGAAATCCATAATGGGTTATACAGCTCAACATTATTCAATATTCTTATACTACACCAAAAGGTGGAAGCAAAGAATAATTGACTGTTAATATTTAGCAAACGTTGACAGGGAAAAGAAAAATTAACTCCATAGCACATTAAAACAAATTGCCAACAATTTCAAACATCACAAACAACTCAATATTTTTAACACGTTATGCAGCACATACAAGGTTCTAACCTGATCAAAAGGGGGCTGTGGCTTGCCCCTGCAGAAGTTAGAAAGTGTCCAAGTAGCATTTCTAAGCATAGAGAGCTTAGCATGCTCATTTAACTGTGCCAACAAAGGAGGCAGAGCACCCTGACCAAGGACAAGATCACGACATCTAGGAGAATCACCAGCAACATTTCCCAATGCCCATACAGCCTACAAATTCAAAACAAAATAGGAAAAACAAATGCATTAGAGTCTACAGTTGCACCCACATTATTTCTACTTCCAAAATAGAATATAAATGTTTAGCTAATCCACATTCAACAACACTATGAAGTGCATGGAACAAAAGAAGAAAAACAAAGAACCAAGTATAAAACTGAAATAACTTATAAAAAATTACCTGCTCACGAACATCATCACTTGGAGAACTAAGAAGTTTTACAAAAATAGGGACTGCCCCATGTTCAATGACAACCTTTGTGTTCTCTGATGTTCCAGAAGCTATGTTTGTGAGTGCCCAAGCTGCCTCAAACTGCAGAAAATTCAAATCAATGATAAAATTATACTCACATTCGCATCCTATATTAAAAAAAAATACATGAAATAGAAACTAGTATACCTGAAGCTGTGGAAAGTCTTCTCTAACAAGAAACTCTACAAATCGGGGAACAACACCAGCTTGAATAACCTCCTCAATTGGAGGGCAACGTTCTTATAACAACATTGAATTCAACCTATCAGTTTATAATCAAATATAAGAATGGTACTTATAATAAACATAGACACAAATTCTCACCTATTGAGAGCAATTTTCTAAATTGCGTAGTTGCCTCAAGCTGCAGATTTCCATCATCAGACCAAACACCTGCAACCATAGCTGGTAGATTTTCCAACTGCAGCGAAACAACATAACCACTATAATAACAATCCCTATAAGCCTAATAATTTTAACAAAACAATTTACAAATTAACAGGCAAAAACACAGTTCAATTCCATAAAGTAATGAAGGAATCTTCTCAAAAAAGACATTATTCATCACACAAAAATATTACTCCAACCGATAGCAGTAACTTCAACTTACACGTAAAGGAAGAATCTCAATATGAGTTCAAATTTTGTCAAGCAAATAAGAAAGAAAACCAAATATTAGCTTGAAATTCTGCTAGTTAGTTGATGCTTAGCTATTAGTTCAAGTATAATATTTCACAGAATTAAGCAAGTGATAGGAAATATGATGTTGCAAAGAAGGTTATCATTTCATATAACCCAAAACCCAACATCAAGTAGAACAAACCCGAACCAAGAACACCTACTTTACATAGAAGACATACCCTGCAAGTTAATGGCAAAAGGTCCTACTTTGAACAACAAAAATCACCTAAAAATCCCAATTTTCTTTAGGGGGAAAACAACTTTGCTTCTGGAATTACCAATGATCATGTTGCATAGCCAAGAATCTTAACCCTCATGGTTAAGAACAATATGCAAAAGACAGGGAATTAAAATTGGGCAAATCTTCATTGAATCAAAACTAAAATGTGAGTAATGACCACCTAATCTAATAGTAACAGAATCCAGACAAAAACATAAATTTCATGATTCAACCAATTCTGGTCGAGTATCGCAATCAATCACAGAGCCCAAAAATCCAAAACCTTAACTCCAGAATTACACATTAACACTAAAATCATATTACAAAATGGCCAAATTGAAACAAGGAAAAAGTGAAATCTACCCTCTTTTCGACAGTGGTGGATTGAGCCGAAGCGTTGAGATTCTGGGCCTGCAATCCCTCGCGCCGCTTCTTCTGCAAGCTCTCTTCCCGACGGTTCTTGCGGATCTCAACCATGTTGTCCTCCCGGCGTCGCCGACCCTCATCGGCGTCGACCGCAACCTTGTAGCGGTTCCGGCGGACCTCGGTCCTGGCGTTGGGGCGCAGCGACATAGTGAGCTAGTGAGAAGTGAATTGCTCCGAAGAGAGAGCGAGAGGGTTTTAGAGAGAGGGTTCGTGGTAGGAGATGAATACAGAAGTGCGAGGGTTTTAAAGGGCTTCGAATGAAATAAGACACCGATCAAGAGTTAATTGCATTCATGCCATTGAGTTTGAATTTCGAGGATGTGGGAAAATATTTGTGGATAATATAATAAAGAGTAAATTACAGATATTCCATATGAACTTATCACTTAAAACACCTAATTCTGTAGAAGTAAAGTTCATTTCAATTAATCACGTAGAAGTAATCACTTAACAAAATCCGTTAATTTTTGGTTAAAAAATTCATCTCTCTCATCACATGTCTACCACGTGACTTTTTAATTTTTTGAAAATTTTAAATTACCCTTCTTTATTACATATTCAATCAAAATGAAAACAACGAAGAACATTTGAATATTCTGACAAGTTTATAAGTTTTTCGATAATAATTTACATATTCCGGCAAGGTAATAAAAAATCCGGTAATAATTTCCATTTTCCGGCCACAAATTTTCATATTCCGGAGAATTTTTTTTTCTTCAAAACATTACAAATTCCATAACCAACAACAACACTCCAACAATTTCAAATCTCAACACCAACAATCCAACAATTTTAGATTTACACCAACAACAACAATTTCAAATCTCAACAAAAACAATCCAACAATTTCATATCTACATCAACAACAATCCAAAATTTTCATATTTACATCATCAACAACAATCCAAAAATTTCATAATTAAATTTATATAACCTACAACAACAATCCAACAATTTCATATTTCACCAATAATTTTTACCAAATTACAACAACAAAATCTCAAAAAAAAAAAAAATACGACAGTGAATTTTTTTCCCAAATCACAACTTTTTTGTTTTGTTAGATCTGTTGCTGCTCCAGATCTGGCCCTCGCGTCCGCCTTCATCGACCACCACCATGGTCTTACTGTTGTTGTCAGTCGCCGGAACCGAGTAGGAGAAGATGAAGAAGATCGAACCAGAGAAGGTGTGAGCCGCCGCCGTGGAGCCTCCGTCGCCTGGAGCCGTCGTCTGTTGAGCCTCCGTCGCCCTAGAGCCGTGGTTGGAGTCGCCGTCGCCACTGGAGCCGTCTTCCGTTAAGCTCACCGTTGTCGTCGCCGTGAGTCGTCGCCGCTTGAGCCTTCGTCCGTCGAGGAGTCGCCGACGCCGCCGTAAAGAGGACCAGAGCAACCGCCAGCAATTTAAGCTGAGAGAGAGATGAGATTGAGAGAGAGGATGGAGAGGGTGTTTAGGGTTTAGGTTAGTTTTTATTTTTTTCATTTCCACTTGAAGGCCTGTTTGTCTACACAAATTAAATAACATAAGGGTATAATGATCTTTTAGACCAAACTAACAGCAAAATTAACCGATTCTGTTAAGTGGCTACTTCTACGTGATTAATTGAAATGAACTTCACTTCTACGGGACTAGATTATTTTAAGTGATAAGTTCATATGTAGTATCTGTAATTTACCCTATAGTAAAACTTCATGTAATATATTCTCAATTGCAACATTTATAACTTAAATGTTTGATATTTTAGGAAGGTTTGTATACAATGTCATTATTAGTCAGAATGTAAAGACGAAATAGTACTCTCCGATTGACTCAATTCTCTAACTCTATTACAAGACATAGAATATAAATAATATTATCTCTCAAATTACTTAAACTTCGATCATCCTCCCTCTAATCAGGAATTACATTAACATTGATCATTTTGTCTCGGGCAACTAAATAATAGATGTATGCCGAACATTTTATATAGATGGTTGCATCACAGTACTTGAGTTTTGCTGTCCAACTAATCTTCTCCACAACTGCTCAACTGAACTGTCACGTCCACCGCCTCCGTCTTGCGTCCTTTAATTAGCATCCTTCCACTTACCACGCACGTTTGCAAGACACACATCAATAATAGTATGTTATTTTCCTTTTCTTTTTTTGTCTTCTCACACAAGCTCATTACGAGGTTTCCACAATCCAAAACACACTGTTGCAGTCCGACCAATAACCTTCAAGAAACTGTCCACAAACTGTGTTGAAACTTGCAATGAACTTTTCCGCATTGTCAGATGACGGTCTTGTAACATTCCACATTTATAAATATAGAGCCCATGGAATCATCAAGGTGTTGTTTGACACTAGGCAAGACAAATTAATTAGTTTTTTTTTTTTTTTTGCCTTTTTCAAGTTCAACAGACTTCCTCTATTCATATATATTCACCTACCATATTATGGTATCAGAGCAGTGAAAGCCACTTCTTTTTCTTCCTCCTCTTTATATATCATGGCCAACAACACCATTCTAAACACAAACGGCTCTCATCAAACACTGATCAGCATCAACACAGCAGCTCAAGCTCCTCTAAAACTCACTTCCACCAACTACCTTTCTTGGAAACTCCAGTTTCAAACCCTGTTTACAGGATATGATTTAGTTACTTGGTTATGTTGATGGCTCCACAACTCCTCCTTCACCAGCAATACTCCAAAATGGTACAACAACTCCCAATCCAGCATACACAATCTGGAAACGGCAAGATCAGGTAATACTAATTAATGCACTAGTTGGCTCTCTGTCACCTAATCTCATTGCCTTCATTGCTAGTGCCAAAACATCTCAAGAAGCATGGAAAACTCTTGAAGACACATATGCCAAAGCCATCACGAGGACGAATCAAGCAAGTCAAAACCCAATTCAAAAACCTTTCCAAAGGCATGCACCTCCACAATAACTGATTTCATGCAATCAGTTAAAGCCAAATTAAAGCTGATGAATTAGCTTTGCTTGGCTCCATCATGAGTCAAGATGATATCACTGACAAATTTTGCTCCTCTAATAATGCCTCAGTTGAGTTCTCACCAACTACTTTTTTTGTGAAGGACCTTCGCACGGGTGCAGTTCGTATGAGGGGTAAAGCTTCAGGAGGAGTTTATGAGTGGCCTACAAAATCTCCCATTCTTGCATTTTCCACCTTTAAAACGTCTTACGCCGACTGGCACTCTCAGCTTCCATTTTGAAACAAATTGTTCTCAATAACAGGTTGCAAGTGTCGTCAATCTCTGATTTCACTTGTAACTCATGCAAGTGCAATAAAAGTCATAAGCTTCCCTTTTCTCAAATCGGTCTCATCTCTGATGCACCTTTGGCACTCATATTTTCTGATGTTTGGTCCTCTCCTATTAATTCCATTGATGGCTTCAAATATTATGTCATTTTTGTTGATCACTTTACCAAGTACATCTGGTTTTATTCAATGAAAAACAAGTCTGAGGTCAAAAATATTTTCATTCGGTTCAAAACTCTTGTCGAAAACCATTTTAATACTCGTATCAAAAGCTTGTTTTCTGACAATGGCGGGGAGTATATTGCTTTAAGAGATTTTTTAGCTACTCATGGCATCAGTCATCTTACCACACCACCTCATACTCCTGAACACAATGGCATGGCAGAAAGAAGACGTTTGCATATAGTAGAAACTGGTTTAACTCTTCTTTCTCATGCTTTTGTACCTGCAACTTATTGGACATATATATGCTTTTGCTTGTGATGTTTATCTCATTAATAGGATGCCCACCAAAACTCTCAAAATATCCACTCCATTTGAAAAACTCTTTGGCACACTCCCAAATTACTCTAAATTGAAAAACTCTTTGGCACACTATCGGCCCCTTGAAGATGTCCAAGAGGGTATTAGAAAACATATATATTTTCTATAATGATTATGATGTTCTGAACTGATAAAATGATTTATTTGTTGGGAATGTTTATTTGCTGATATTGTTATAGATTCTCATAAAATTGCTTGTCATGTGCACAATTAGGTGATCAAGTAAAGATTGTACACTTGGTTTGATTTTAATTTACTATTTGTGGTGTTAAATCTCATGCTTTACCTTATCTTTTGCCTACAAACTATAACCATATGTTATCTAATGCACAATCAGGTGAAGGTAATGTAGCTTAATTGCTTGTAGTTTACTTTTTGTATACAGCTTGTGAATAGTGTAAACAAAGATTACTTGTGTTGCAAAAGGAAAAAAAGAAAAGAAAATAACATTACTTACCATTATGTCTTTAATCCTTTGTTCTCTCCAAAATTGTTTGGACTCTAATACCACTGTTTTTTTTTATCTTTTCCAATATCGTTCGCGTTTTTTTGTTTCTATTATTTGTCTATAAATCTCCTAATTTTGCATTTTTTTTACAGTTATGACAAGTTTTCATTGTTGGCGATGAGTGAAGATCTTGGAGAAAAAGATGATACACTACTGGATTCAGATTTTACTGACAGCAGTGAAAAAAGTAGGCATTATTCTAGTTATGTTGAGTTTGATGAGACCCCGATAGTTGATGCATAATCAACTTAATCAATCAACCATATCTTATCCACACATGGTTAAACTGATATTACATCTCTTTCATTAAGGATGATATTGCAAATTCCCCGCAAGGCTGGAACATAGACTCTTTTGGTATGCAGGTAGTTGAGATTTGAGACACAATCCGTACAAAATTAGAGCTCTGGTATATTTCATTCCCAACTTTTGGAGGTCTGGTTGTTGTCACTCAAGATGGATTCATTGACAAGGTGGTTTTGGCTTCCCTGATATGGTATGGCATAGCCCATATATCTCGGGTGTGCTTGAACCTTGCCTTTTGCAACAAAACATTAACTTAGGAAGAGAAACTTTGTTGGCCTGGATGTGTTTTAACGAGACCCCGTAATTTGGTAGGACTCTTGCACCAGGACACCCTTTTAACCATTCCATTCTTTGCTGGATTGTGGTTATGCCTAGAGTGTTTGGTCTATGTCTAAGCTCGCACGTCTTTGCTAAACATGTTTTCATTGTGAGGAGGAGGATTTATCATCTTGGATGTTACCATTAAATCTGTTTCTATTCCTGCTGCCTAATTTTGTATGTTTTATCATGTTCTTCACTAACTGATCCTATTATGCTTGCTTCTCTGAATTGCAGGTGTTGAAAACCATGACAGATTGATTAGGCATTCAAACTTAGTCTTCATTTTCGGGATCAGGCAATAGATGAACAAATTAAATTTAGCTCTTATTACAGTAGGAGTGTATATGGAAAAATGGTAGATGACATTTTGGTTTATGCATGTTGTTGCCGATACAGAGTTTATGGTAAAATATGTGGAGATTAGCTCATCTTATAAGAGCCAAAAATATTTTGCCACTGTTGACCATCATAGATTCATAGTGGTCTTGTTTATTTTTGTTTCTTTGGTTAAATATGTTCATTTTGTGCTAATTTTGATGCCCTTCCTTTTCTGATTACTATCAAGCCTTTAAGTATTCACTTCTTGTTCTAGATAATATTGCATGTGTATGATAACTATTTTCACTTTTTCATTTGTCCCAAAATATTTTGAGTGTGTTGATTTCTATTTCGAGAAAATATTAACTAAAAAAAACTAGCTAACCTATACACCTTTTTTGCTATGACAAATCGACACACTATAATTTGTTGTCTTATTCACGTGTAAAAGAAGTTGTTTCGAAAATTTACCAAGTAACTCTTATATAATTTAGGAGAAATTGTAGATGATCACTGTTAGTGTCTAGAACATTATTTCAAAGCAAATGACCAACTAATCTTGCAAATATCCTTCCGTACGTTAAATCCAACTGATTGACCAAATTTTGTTTTTGAAATGTCCATTCCATCTTTGTTCATTGTTCTTGATGTACTTGTTGGTGTTCTTAGTATTTTTGGAAAACAAAATTAACCCAAAACATTACGAATCTTGATTTAATTTCACTTGAATATATTTTAAAATGAAACCCAACAAATATGGTACAATTTCACATGAATCGTGTGTTGCATTGCATAACACGCAAAGGATGCTGTTGGCCGGTTTCATTTCAGACAAAAACACACCCAAAATGCAAGATATTGAAGGCTTTTTAGCTCCCACTCTCTCACTACCCAAAAGCACCAGCTCAGCTCACACTCACAGTGAAGAACCAACCGATCGAGAGCTAGCTCAACAATGTCCGATAACGTTCCGACAAGTCTCTGGGCTGAAATCCTCGTCAACCTCCCCGTCAAATCTCTGGTCCAATGCACCTCCGTCTGCAAGCTCTGGCACTCCCTCATCACCACCTCCTCCTTCGTCGACACCCACCTCTCCTCCTCCCTCCACCGACGCCACCACTCGCCTCTCCTCCTCCTCACTCCCTCCCCCGCCGACGAGAACGATCATCGCTTCTTTGCCACTTTCCAGACCGACCCACTTGAGCCCACCAAAAACTTCAATCGCCCATTCCCGGCCTGCACCGTCGACCACAAAGACTCCTACTGGTTCTTACGCGTTGTGGGTTCCGTCCACGGCTTGGTCTGCCTCTCCGACGACGCTAGAATCTACGGCAGGCAAACCAACGTCATCATTCTCTGGAACCCGTTGATCCACAAGTCCCTGCAGCTTCCCAGGTCCCAGCTCACCTTCGCCACTGCCGGCCCTTTTAAGGTGTTGGTGGGTTTCGGGTTCGATTCCCGTAACAATGACTACAAGGTGGTGAGGATTTGGTACCAGATGAAGAGGGATGAAATTAAGGACCTATTGCCTCTTCTGGCGGAGGTGTACTCAATCAGTGAGGGGTTTTGGAGGACAGTGAATGCTGATTATGTGCAATATTGTATTTGGGAAGGGTGCCAATGTTTCATTCATGGGGCTGTGCATTGGGTTGCATATGATAAGAACAGTGGACTTGATGGGAAAGGTTTTAAGAATGTGATCTTGTTGTTTGATGTGGGCACTGAGGTGTTTAGTACGATGATGTTGCCGGAGAGTTTTGAGTATCTTGATCCCCTGCTTTTGTCCGTTGCGGTGATTGGGGGTTTGCTGACAGTTTTCGAAGGATGGACCACCATATGGGTGCAGAGTAAGTTCTTGGACTGAGATGTTCGATCTTGATGAGAGGTACTGTGATTTGGGGGTGGCTATAGAGTTGAGGGAATCTGTTGAAATCAAGTGGTGGAGGGATGGCATGTGATTGTAGGGATCTCCAGCTACCTGGCCGATACAGAGGGACTGATACATTTTATGCATTTAGTTATGCTGAGACTCGGCTAATGCTGGACGAGCAAAGGTGGTTCAAGGAAGAGGAGATCAACGTGCGTGAGAAAGCCGAGATCAAGATGGATGCATGTGAAGGGTAGGGATGCCAGGATCAATGAGGTTATGGAATCAGGGAAGAAGCTGGAATCGGGGCCTGAGAAAACGGAGATTGACAGGCAAGACACATAATTAATCTTTGAACTTATGGATTCTAATTGCTTAAGTACTAGCAAGAAACCAAACTGCTCTAAATTATAGTCTCTTGTGGTTGAAGCTTACTTTAAATATGAGCCATACTAATTGTTGTTTGTGCATGGTATAAGATTGAGGAACATGAGAATTGTGCCATAATAGGAAAAATTAAGACTGTCAATATTCATTGCTGTGGAGTGTGAACTATACTTTATGTTTAGGAGAAGTCATGTGCTCGTCAAAATGTTCAAGAGGGTATTAGAAAACATAAATATTTTCCATAATGCTTCTAATGATTCTGAACTGATAAAATGATTTGTTTGTTGGGAATGTTTGTTGGCTGATATTGTTTAGTTTCTCTTAAAATTGGTAGTCATGCACAATTAATTAGGTGACATTGTACACTCGGTTTGCTTTTAGTTTACTTTTTGTGGTGTTAATTCTCATGCTTTACCTTATCTTTTGCCTACAAACTATAACCATATATATGTTATCTAATGCACAATTAGGTGAAGGTAAATGTAGCTCAATTGCTTGTAGTTTACATTTTTTGCATACAGCATGTGAATAGTGTAAACAAAGATTACTTGTGTAGCAAAAGAAAACAAAGAAAGAAAAAACATTACTTACCATTATGTATGTAGTCCCTTATTCTCTCCAAAATTGGTTGGACTATAAAACCACTGTTTTTTGTGCTATTATTTGTTTATAAAACTCCTAATTTTGCATTTTTTGCAGTTCTAACAGGTTTTCAATGTTGGGGATGAGTGAAGATCTCGAAGAAGAAGATGATCCAGTGAGACTGGATTCACTATTTGACTGACTGCATGCAGTGAAAAAAGTAGGTATTATTCTAGTTATGTTGAGTTTGATGAGACTCCAATAGGCGATAGTTGATGCATAATCATCTTAACCGACCATATCCTATCCACACACTCTTTAAGAGTGTTGGATTATAAAGACTACATGGTTAAACTGAGATTACATCTCTTTCAATTTATGAAGGACAATATTGCAAATTCCCCGCATGGTTGGAACATACTCCTCAGGTATGCAGGTAGATTCAGATTTGAGACACAATCCGTGCAAAATTAGAGCTCTAGTCTAGATTCATTCCCAACTTATGGTGGTCTGGTTGTTGTCACTCAAGATGGTTTTTCATTGACAAGGTGGTTTTGGCTTCCCTGATATGGTATGGCATAGCCCATATCTCGGGTGTGCCTGAACCTTGCCTTTTGCAACCGAACATTAACTAAGGAAGAGAAACGTTGTTAGCCCGGATGTCATTACGAAACCCCATATATTGGTAGGAGACTTTTGAACTAGGCCAACCTTTTAACCATTCCATTCTTTGCTGGATCGTGGTTATGCCTTAAGTGTTTGGTCTGCGTCTAGGCTCGCACTTCGTTACTAGACATATTTTCATTGCAAGGGATTTATCATCTTGGATCAGTTGGATGTAATTGTTAAATCTGTTTATCTTCCTGCTGCCTAGTTGTGTATGTTCTATCATATTCTTAACTTGCTATTCTCTAAACTGCAGGTGTTGAAAACCATGACTGATATCAAGTAAGCTTTAAACCCATCCTTGAGGATATCACAATGTAGGCTTCAATCTTCATGCACCTTTTTAGTTTGTGTTTTTTTGGGATCAGAAAATAGACAAGTTTAGCTCTTATGGAAGCCGGAGTATGTAAACATTGGAGGTTTAATTATACCTTTGCTAAGCAGTGACCATGGTGGATGACATTTTGGTTTGGGCATGTTAGTTGGAGGGCACTGGAGAAAATTTGGTGTTCTATACAAGTGAGAGACTCAGATTTGGTTACTCACTTTTATGTTTCAACCTTAATTAATTTATGAGACCTTAAACGTTCATATTTCGATTAAAATAATCTTTATATTTTAATATTTTGACTCAAAAGTTCAAATCAAATTAGATTAATATTAAAAACTTAAAAACTATTTATCGTTGAAACATGAAAATTCATGACCAAATAGATCTTTACCGTCTATATGTAATGCATGCTCAACTCCGCAGAAAAGACAACAATGTAGTTGATATTTCTTTTGTGAATATGGTGGAAAGTTTGTTCGATGGATAATGAAAGATAGGATATGAATAACACAACTGACAACACCATGGGAGAGCAAATGAGAAGAGTTATTGGATATTAATTTACTCGAAAGACAGATGTGTGTGGGTTTGTCAATTCATGTCAACATAAAATACAACTCCTAGAACGTGACAAGAACCAAATCCCCCCACCAATCCATGACTGACACGTCACCTTAAAAGCGACAATTTGTTGCGCTTCGCGGCGTTACCTTTCGGTGCCGTGCTGCTGCCACGTGCCCTCTTCCTGTCCGTTGGATTCTCAAATCCCATCTCATCGCCCACCATCTCTACAAGCATCCTCTGCAGATCCTCCATGCTGTCTCCCTGAATTTTCATTTTCAATTATATTTTATTTAATGAAAATTATAAATCCTAAAAATTAAATGGAAAATACCATACCTCGTCTTTCACGTTGTTCATCATCGTGATCATTTCTTGCATGAAATCGCAGAAGTCCTGTTTCCAGAAATTCATTTTTAATAACAAATTAATATTGCAAACTAGTAACTCAATAATAAATTTGACCACCGCCCACTTGACCAAGTGGTATCAAGGTTTGAGACAAGCTTTAAAGACTCGTGTTCGAAACCCCTCTCGGGCGTGGTATGGAGATGGATAGTAATAGTATGTGCGTGTGAGTTATATGTGTGAGTGGAATTTATTTGTAATATATATCAAAAATAAAGAATAATAATAATAATAAAATTGAGTTAAGGACTTAAATTGAGACCCAATGTGTCGTGCATTAATGTCTAATGATACTTAAATTGAATTACAAATTATCATATTATTAATTTCACTTTCTGAGGTTAAGAATTCATTTGCAGTTTTAACACATTGTAAATCATTATTATTGAGATCCTTTGATGAAGATAGTTCATTTGACAATGACGGAATATTATATCCCGTTTCAAAAAAAAGATGCATATTGAACTTATGCAGAATCAAATCACTTACTCACGACTATCAATGTATCTAGCAAATTATGCGACTAAAAAAGTTACCAATCCATAGAGATCACAAATAAGTATTCTAAAAATATTGAGTGAGATCTTAGATGTTCTGAGATTAACATTAGGTGCTAAGCTCATAGACAAAACTCAATAATTATTATTATTATTATTATTATTATTTTCATTTACCAACCAATAAAATATAACGACAAATTTTCTTAAAAAATAATTGGTGAATTTTAAGTTTCATATATGAAGATGCTATTATAATGCACGTGAAACATGACCTTTATAAACTAGTCAACATCTATATCCGACCAGGACAAAAAAATATCATGGTGACAAGTTTATGCTGCGTACGCAAATGCAACCATTTACGACCATGCCACCTACCCTACAAAATTATACGACACCGTTTTGGAGGTAAACAAAAACAGAACGAAAAGAATGGCGGTACTGACCTCGTCTTCTTCCTCCAGCGGATCGTAGAATCCGGCATCGTACATTGACCTCTTGCTCTGATCCGATAGAACTGCAAAACCAGAGAACGACATCCAAATGCCATAAGACACCATCAAAGTAAACGAGAAACGAAAAATTGAGAAAAATCTGATAATGGAACCTGAATAAGCCTCCTGAATTTGCTGAAACCGCCGCTGCGCATCGGCCGCCACCGCTGGATTCCGCACATACCGGTCCGGGTGCCACTTCTTCAACACACAGAAACAAAAATTACAAAACAAACACGCCGTCAGAGCTAATTCCTCGCCGTAGAAATCAGAAAATGAAGCCGGCCTGTAATCGCAATATTCGACAAAATTTACCAAAGCGAGCTTGCGATACGCAGTGCGGACGTCAGAGATGGAGGCGTCCCTGCGAATGCCGAGGACAGAGTAGTAGCAAGATCCGGCGCCGCCGCCGGAACCTCCTCCCCGATCCATAGCCTCCGCCGCCGCCACCACCA
>JAYMTA010000314.1:0-31594 GCA_036897625.1 Pelargonium cotyledonis | reverse complement strand
TAATGATGTCTTTCATGAACGGACTAAACACATCGAGATCGATTGTCATATCACGCGTACTCATCTTACTCGGGGTATTTTGCACCTTGTTCCCATCGCTTCATTTGATCAAGTGGTTGATATATTCACAAAGTCTTTCTCTACAAAGAATTTTATGCGCATGATCTACAAACCCAATATGTCGCCAAATCGACCGCCTTGAGTTTGAGGGGGGGTGTTAAAATTAAATATCTCTCCTCTCCAACCTCATTCCCTCCTTCTAGGAAGCTTCCTCCACCTACCTCATTTAAGTCTCTCCTATTGCATTTATTATCTTTCTCTCTCTTGTAGCCTATATAGGAAAATTACTCTCTGTAAATCAATAACCAAGAAATACAGAACATATTCACAGAACACCTCTCTTGTTCTCCTACATGAACATTCTCTAGTTCATCATAATATTCAACTATTTCAACTGTAAGCTACTTATATGAAATGTTTCTTTTGTGTCCATGCATAAAAATCACACATTTCAACTTTATCTAATCAGGAGGATCATATGGATTAGGGATGGCACGGTGGCGATATGTTTTTGATGACATTTTGTTTTTGTTAGATAACTTTTTTTGTACATCTACTGTTAGATTGGTCGGTAGAAAACAGGTAGATGATACACATAATGACATAAACTAGCTGTAGACATGGCATGTCCAAAATTTGGGTCTAGCCCTACTTTTGCAATGACTCTTATATTTCAATGAAACTTCCGATCATGACGGGTTGAGTCAAGCGGTTAAAGGGCTTTGAGTTTGCTGACGCCCTAGCTATGTAGTTCAACACTTCAACTAATAGAAAAAAAAACCAAGAAAATGGAAGCTTGATTTTATTTTATTTAAAAAAACGAAACTTCTGTTCTTGTAAGAAAAAAAAAAAAAAAACTTTATCATGCACATAGCCTGATAGAAATCGACTGAAACCTATATTGCATAGCCACATACACGAAAAATGGAACACGAAACAGATACAATGACAAATTTTATAAAATCATAAATTGACCTGAAACCTATGCTGCATAGCCACATACACGAAAAATGGAAAAATGGAACAGCACAGACTATATCTTAAAACATATGATAAGTTTAAAGAAAAAACAAATTTATGTCGAAACGTGGACGGCAGGATTCGAACCTGCGCGGGCAAAGCCCACATGATTTCTAGTCATGCCCGATAACCACTCCGGCACGTCCACGTTGTTGTCTAACTACAAGAACTAATAATTTTGGATATAGATCTATTTTTAATGTTTTTTTTCCCAATTGAGGTGCTTTCATGAGTTCTTGAGATTGTAGCTGGTTTACATTTTGTCGTTACTTATGTATCTTTCACACATATTCATAAATACATCTAGCTTTGACAAGGAAGGAGGGTTGAGAATTGATGGTAGGTCCAAATTCTATGTTTGCAAGGATTTTTTAAGAGTAAATATTACCCACATTTTTTTTCTTGATCAATAAATAATAACCCAAGTTATATTTGGAGAAGCGTTTTAGCAACGCAAACAATGTCGAAAGAGGGGTGTATTTGGAGGATTCGTTTGGAAAAGTTAGAGTATATAAGGATTCATGAATTGAGGAGATGGTTGGTCACGTATATATAATCATCGGATGTAATGTCGGGAAAAACATGTTAATTAGTTCAAGAATGTACATTTGAGGCCTCGGTTCGAGTCTACCTACTAAAAGTATGTGATGGATTATTTAGGTTAAGAGAGGATAACTACTATTGTTGTTTAGCTCAACTAATCACAATCCTCACCAACGGTAACTTGGTCCCCACTATAATGACTCCAATGATGGTAGTTTAAAGCTCCCCGTCTCTCTTCTAATTTTGAAGTGAAAAGCCGCATGGTTACTTCACTTTCGCAGTCCAAACAATCCTACCATGTTTTAGATTTTCCAGTCTCTTCCAAACGAGTTGTCTATGCAATGTAGGAATCAAATGGGAGCTTCTTTAGCATTGGGCACTCATCAACTATGATCTTTTCAAGGCAATGAAATAGTAAGGCATGTGGGAAGATGCTCCTCAACTTTGGTAGATTATAAGAGGTAGGAGATTTGAGAGACGAAAAAAAGTTCATATTTTCGGTGCGACTGCCTTGTTTGACTCCATAACTATCACCTATGATTTCTTCGATCGATGGACAACATCATATTTTCAGAGTTTCCAGGTTGGGAGCATGTACGAGAGATGTCAAACTCATTATCCGACCACATCTTACTATATGTAAAAACTGAAACTTGTGGAAAGAATCATAGCAGCAATGTGTTCAAGGCCGTCTCAAGGATTTAAAAGGGTGCCAAAATAAAATTTGGGGCCCTAAATTTTTTAAATCATGATCAATCGTGAACTACTGAAAATAAACTCGAACGGTTCACCGAAATTATTTAGTCGGTTATATATATAAACCGTAATTTAAAAATTGTTAAACTTAAGAGTAAAAATTGAAATTAATAGAATAATTGATTCACTGGGATACAATAAAAATAACAAAAACTTTTTTTCATAGACTATGGATATTTAAGAACCGAACAATCCATATGCAATTTTTTTTATTTTTAAGAACCGCAACCGACTGAAGACTACAATTAAACCATACTAAATCAATTTGGTTAATAATCAATCGGTTTTGATTTCATTTTTATACGAACCAAATATAGAATGATTGAGTTAAAGACAAAGCCACAAAGGGCCAATTGAGCTAAGTGTCACGGACCGAGTGACACAAAAATTCTATCCGGGTGACAAAAAAGGAACACATGCAAGACTTACACATGTGACTGTCATGTGCAAAAGGATAACATTCATGAGAGCCAAAAAAAATGCAAGTCCAAACCCAAACTTTTTAATGTCCAACCTAAAGTATTTCCTACATTTTGTGGAAGTTTGTAGAATTGTTGGGAAGAGTTCACAGTTTCTTAGAAGTTTGTAGAATTGTTGGGAAGAGTTTATAGTTTATTATAGTTTGTAAAGTATTCTAGAAACATCATTTTAACCGTAGATTGTAGTATTTTACTTTAGATCATAATCACCAATTTTGTAAGTCTTTTAGTATAAATAGGTGACAACTTCGTTTGTCCACATTATCCCTGCATTGTAAACATATCTTGTGTGAAATAAACATTCATTTAAGTATTCATATTTTCTATTGTAGTGGGGCCCGGTATTTGGGGGCTAGGTGTGATCGCTCACTTAGCACACCCTAATATTCGGCCCTTAATTTGTTCATGAGTTTGAGTGCGAGTATCCAAATAGCTGCATTTTTTTCTCTTTCATCACATCTATTTTCAACTCTTATACATTTTCACAATCGTACAAATTAAGAGACTCCATTCCCACCGCTCTACTAGATATATAAAGTAAGACCATATTTCTACATTCACGAATAGATAGACTTTTTATGCGGTCCCAATAAAAATATGACATTAGTGTCGTAATATATCTGCATCCTTAACTTGCTCCAATAAACAAGAGAGCTTTAAATGAAGTTCCTATTATATACCCCTTGGTTCAATGCATCATTCACGCCATTCTTTTTGTCGAGAAATCTATTCCCCAACCAGAGATGAATAAGTTGATGATTCAAATGTTCCCTTTGGGTAGGCGGGTGGAAAGAGTTTATGCTAGTGGACGATTTATAGGAGAGGTACATACTCAATATAGAGTGTGCACACTTATTTAGAACATTCATAACTACCTCTATATCTTGTATATTTTGAAAATAGATGTGGCATGTCAGGAATCACTTCAAGGTGTATACTCTTTTGTCTCAAGTGTGCACGCGATGTCTTCCTACCTATAGTAGGCTAGTTATTTTTTATTATTTATCGGCAATAGATACTTAATATTCAAGTAAAAAAAATACAAGAATAAAAGTACAAAATAATTGGCTCATGCCAAAAAGACTCACAAAAGAGAGTCAAAAGGAAAACAAAAAAAGCAGAACTGAGATGGATCGAGAGGCTGACTTACATGACACAAGGAAAATTTGATAAATGAGGAGATGAGAATGATCGGCGATGACAGCATAGGAGCTTGAGCTACAAATTTGAGACCTCGATTCTAAAAACTGCTATGATTATACACACCCAAATGCTCCATAGGGTGGCGAAGCAGATGATATATGCTATGAATTATCAAGCTTCTAGGGCATGCTCCTTCAAGAGGAGCGAAATATTGTCGATTATAGTTTCTTCTGGACCATTAGCAACCGCTCCTAACTCTTTGCAAAAACCCCAATATTTTTTTGCTTCGATTTTGTATTAATAAGTGTATATTAGTTTTTTTTCTGTATATTTCACACCATGCACAAGATACGCAAACTAAAATTCAACTAAAAAGTACCCTCAAATCATCTCAACATCAACCTACAATCATACTAAGATAAATTTTAGATCTACTTCACATCAAAATCATCCTCAACAAAAAATCCAAAATCAACTCCCAAATCAAAATTAATGTAAATTTTAAAATAATTTAAAAATCTTTTACAAAATTTTGAAAATAGAAAAGAAAAAAAAAATCCTTACAAAACTTTGGTTGGACAAGTTTTCACACGTGAAAGAAAACAAAACGAGTCAAGAATCCAAAAATTGATCGGTCTCTCACTCACTCGCAATTATAGTTTTTGCTTCTTGGTCACACAGCACTAGTAGGGTTGCAGTTGCAGCTCATAAACGCCACCGCATCATTTCCGCTCTCTAGATTCTCCATCACTATCGCAGCCCTTTTCGACTCCACCCACAACCTCTGTCTCTGCAACAATGGGCGCTTCGCTGCCTCCCAAGGAGGCCAACCTCTTCAAGCTCATCGTCGTAAGCTCCCCGATTCTTTATTTCTCCCCCATTCGCTCTATCTCATTGATGTGATCGAACTTCAATCACTTTCTTGCCCACCCTCCGTTTCTGAAACCCTAGAATTTACGTTTTGGTTGTGCACTGGGAAATTGGTGTGCGGAGGGAGGAAAGTGAATTTGGGGTTATTGGGTTGTGAGGATCTTACTTGGGAGTGCGCAGTAATGAGCTAATTCAGGTTACTGTGTCTTCCATTGCATTAAAGTTCGATACTTCAGAGAACAGGGCAGTGGAGGATGCTTAATGTGGTGTTGTAATTTGATTGGTTTTCAGATAATGTGTTAAAAGTTGCCATTTTTGTTATCTTTTTAACGTGGAGAGTTTGGTTCAGACTGCTAAATGATCATCATATGTTAGAAGTTTGTTGAGTTGCTTCCCTGCTATTGCAGTTTTAGCTGTCCTCTAGGTTCATTCATGAATCTCATAGAATATGAGACCCACCCATTTCAAACATGTGCTCCTTTATATGATGTGGTGTATGAAAATATTGTGACTATAGTTTACAAAGTCACTTGGATATTATTAAAAAGCATTTTTTTTTTTTTCATGCTTTATTGTTTCAGAAATCATATGAAACGAAGCAGTATAAGAAAGGACTGAAAGCAGCAGATGCTATATTGAAGAAGTTTCCAGATCATGGAGGTATTTTCTAGCCTAAAGAAAATACTTATTGATTATATATGACATGCTTCTACAGTATACAATACAACTGTTTATTATGTTGGGATTCTCTTAGCATCAAACATTGAAGATTTTCCTCCAGATTTAGGCAAATAGCTTGTTCTTGTATCCTTCGTTTAGGGATTGTTATTATATTTTTAGCGTTATTTATTTTCATTTTAATTACTGATAAGAGTATTAGACTTTTAAAATTAAACCCTGCAATAAAATAATATGAGAACAAGTTCCCAGGTCATTTTGGGATGATGGGAACAAACTGATATTGCTTAGGGGCATCAATTAATGGTTTCCATAATCTTGGTGGTATATCTAATTTCATATTGTGGATATTTGAGCTAAATAGTTGGTTGATCGCGTCAGATATTCCTCTTTGCTGACATCATTATCCAACTAGATACATTTCGGCTTATGCTTGTTGAATTTCTCACTTGGGTTTGGTATTGTTTAAGGTTCTTATAACACAAGAAGAATCCATAGTTAGATCTTTTAGTTATCATTCTTACCTGATTCTTAATTGTCATTCGAAAATATACATTGAATTATTTTCATTCTGCTTGCCAGAAACTTTGTCCATGAAGGGCTTAACATTGAATTGCATGGACCGTAAGCCTGAGGCATACGAACTAGTCCGACAAGGACTAAAGGTTGAGATATTCTATGTGACTCTTCAATCCATACATATAGATATGTATGTACTCCGAAAACTATTATCTGGAACGCCTAAAATTATTTTCTTTTTGCAGAATGACCTGAAGAGTCATGTTTGCTGGCATGTGTATGGTCTCCTGTATCGATCCGACAGAGAATACAGGGAAGCAATCAAATGCTATCGAAATGCTTTGAGGATAGATCCAGACAATATAGAAATACTACGGGATTTGTCACTTTTACAGGTTTGCATTATGTGCTTATGTTTCTGTCATGATCATGTTACACGATGGGGAGCGTTTTTAGTAGTAATGATGTTGACGGGTACCTTAGTTTTTGAGACTGTGTGGTTGAATTGAATTGACTTGTGGAAAGTGGTTTGTAATTTGTGATAACATGACCAGTACAAACAAAATGTTCTTTATTGTTAGCAACTTATAGCTGCAGATGCTTTTTTGTTTATCTTGTACTCTTTTTTGTCATGCTATGTATCACATAACTCGACTTGAATAATAAGTCTCTTTTCACTGCACTGAAGCTGTATTAATTTGAATAGAGGTGCATCGGAACTCCTGCTTGGACATGCTTTTTGTTGATGACTCCCAAATTTTAGATGGGATTTGTTTAGACTTTACTTTAGACCTTATGCCTTCAGATTGTGAGTGAAATACACCCGTGCAATTGATCTTGGGGTTTGCAGGAATTAAATCCCCAGGAATAGAAATAGTATACTCTGAAATTTCCATATTACAGGCTACAGATGTTCTTATCTTTGAATTCCCGACTTGAATAATGAATCTTGTATAGGCTTTATTATAAAGGTGTGATAGCAGTATTATTTGGCTGTATAGTTGGCTCCTCTGGCTCACCCAATATGCCTAGATTAGTGGCACAGAATAAAATTGAAAAATTAAGCACATGCAAGCTTTTGCTATAACATTCTTTCAGAGGATACTTGGAAATATTATAATTGTGTATTATGTTAATCCAACATGCATACATATTGTCCTTCTATTATTTTTTTCCTAGTCTAAATCTAGATTTCTTCAATTTATGTTTTTCGTGCAGCTAATGTAGCCATTCATGACTGCTTTTACAGGCACAAATGCGAGATTTGGCTGGTTTTGTTGAAACCAGACAACAACTTCTTACACTGAAACCAAATCACCGCATGAATTGGATTGGCTTTGCTGTTGCCCATCATTTAAATTCAAAGTACTATTCTAGTATTTCATTTTATTTTTGTCTAGAAGAGGTTCAATAGTAAGAATTGTAATAATTTATTTTGCCAATTTCTGGAATCAGAATGTTCGGGTGGATAGTAGCCTCTCTAAGGTCTTTGGGTAGAAATCCAAGCTAAAAAGTATACCGCCTGTTTCTGAGTGTACTGAACAGAAAAAAAAAATTGGGTTAAATGGTTTTTAGTTTGTTACTCTGAACCGTCTTCTTATAGATGATGGACCAAGCTATTATATATTATTGTTAATTGTGGATTCCTGGTTTCATGTCTACTCCTGCATTGCTTTGTTTTAAATATTTTTTTTTTAACTGATGGTTTGGGTTAGTACACTATGCTAAACAACTTGTCTTGGCTTGCTAGTGGTTCAAAAGCAATTGATATTCTTGAAGCATATGAAGGGACACTAGAAGATGACTATCCACCAGATAATGAACGGTGTGAGCATGGTGAAATGCTTTTATACAAGGTATAATCTATTATGTTATCCATATATTCTCTCGTTTATACAAAACCCTTCATCACTTGTTGATTTTATGATACAAATATCTTCATACAGGTTATTGTCATTAGTATGTAATCTTATAGAGGCAAATGCATAATTGCACATAGTATAACAGTTTTTCTGGTTCTTTGAATAATGTTAAAATACTTAACATCTCTCAAATACAATCTTCTTATGAAGATATTAGGTAATCCGTACCTTTTTTTTCCACCTCAAATTATTAGAGGAAGTGTGTACCATATTATCTGGTGTTCTACTGCTAGCTAAAAAGTGTAGCGCCTGTTTCTGAGTGTAGTAGTCTTAATTAGTTATTGTGACATATGCTCTGTAAAGTAGCATAAGGTCATTCTGGATATGAATCTATTTGATAGCTTTCAAATCACATGGTAAAAGCCTGTTGATTAGTTATGATCTTCAAAAAATTCTAATTGCCATACTTTCAAATTGTTACTTATCTGTCCAGATTGCTTTGATGGAGGAATGTGGATTTCTCGAGAAAGCACTTGAGGAGTTGCAGAAGAAAGAGTTCAAATTTGTTAGTTCATAACACTTATAATTACTTGGATTCTCTCTTAGAACATGTAAACATGATGAGCTTCTAGTGCTGACAGCTTTTGTTGACAATTTTGTAGGTTGACAAATTATCTTTCAAAGAACAACAGGTTACGCTCTTAGTTAAGATTGGTCGCCTAGAAGAAGGTGCTAAGTTATACCGGACATTACTTTCTATGAATCCTGACAATTATAGGTGATTTCTCATGTATTTAGTGTTCATGTTTGGCTTATCCATTAAGATGCAGGGATTTGTTTTGGAAATTTATTTTTTGTTTTAGTTTTTGCTTTAATAAATGACCAGATGAGATATATGGGAGTATCAGAGCACACTTTTTGTTTTAGTTTTCATCTGTGTGTTTAAGTTTTGAAAATAACTTTAAAAAACAGATGAACCAGATTAAAGAAACTCTAAACCAAATGCTGACTGATCACTGATAGAACGATAAGTCTAGGCTTTTCTCAGCGTGAAAGGATGCTCATGTTTTTATGCCTTTTATATGAAGAAATTATTTTAAAAGCATTGTAAAGAGATTCTGACACCGTTGCTTAAAGCAACAATGTTTTGTAGTGGAAATCTATTGAGAGAACTTCAAGAACAAGAATGTGCAATGCTGTGTACAAATGTAGAAAAGCTGTGTCTATTGCTTGATTCGGTTTGAATAACAAAATTACACTATATAGATGAATTAACGTTCTGTTCTGTTATTCAAAATATTTACAATGATAGGATTTACTCAAACTTTCAACAATTCTAGCTTAGTTACATCTTTACTTTCCTCTTCCTTTGATCAGTTATTACCATGGCCTGCAAAAATGTCTTGGGTTGTATTCAGAAAATGGCGTCTATTCTTCTGAAGAAATTGATCAGTTAGATGCATTGTACAAATTGCTTGGGCAGCAATACAGTTGGTCGGCTGCAGTCAAGGTCAGTGTCCGTCAAATTATTTGGTTAAATGAGTTGACATTAAAGATATGATGAAGTATAAATGGATTTGTAGATAATTGGGAGTTTGACTTAATTATTTTTATGCTACTTCGATCTGTCTGAAGCTTGTAAGACGTTTGGGTTGATAGAATGTCTATATTTTGTTTTCTGTATTGTTATTATTAATATTTTTTTCAAAATCTTCATGCTGGTCGTTGTTGAAGTATCCTCCATTTAAAGAACGTGTAGTTAATTATCACTTGATAGTTGGACCCTCCACCTATTAGCTTAGGCGTTTGGGTTGGAATAAAGTCTTAATAGTCATTATTTGGTTAGTGTAAGTAGTCAATTTCAGCAGTGTAGCATACACTTTGTATTGTGGAATTCTCTAAGATTTGCTTTGGATGTTTTGTGTATTATCAGAGAATACCTCTTGATTTTCTCCAAGGTGAAAAGCTTCGGGATGCAGCAGATAATTATATCAGGCCTCTTCTTACTAAGGTCATAATGTGCCTTATTTCCACCCTTGTCTGCTTTGTCTGGTTTCAACATCTAACATTTTAGGGTGTGTTCAGGGTGTTCCTTCTCTATATTCAGATCTTTCTCCTTTGTATAATCACCCTGGAAAGGTTAGTTTGTCATCTTCAATAACTATGTGATAATATTTTGTTGGAGGTGGTAGTGCCTTCTGTGATTTGTTAGAAAAAAGTCACTTACTTAGTATATGGCTTTTAAACTTCTTTCTCTTTTGTCTTCTATACAGGCAGATATTTTGGAGCAAATTGTTCTCAAGTTAGAAGAGTCAATTAGGGAAACTGGAGGATACCCTGGGAGGTAATATCATTTGACCTTTGCATGTGATGTTTAAAGTTTTAAATAGTTTTGTCTCAAAGAATATTCTACTAATCATGTAGTATGAAAGCAGTGAAAATGATCATAAATCACAGTTGCTTTGTTTTCTCTCACAGTTGTTGGAAGTTTAAGTTAAATTTTATTCCCCTTTTGAATCACACTTGCACATATTGCTCTTTGGAAGTTTTAGATTTTGTAATATTATATTGTAATATACTTCGTTTTATGGGTTCGTTTGAACTAATATGCCTTTCCCCCTGCTATTGACTTGAATATGAGCGTAAGAATCTGTGTCAATTAGAATTCTTTTGATTCATACCCAGAGGCATGAGCCCAGTGTCTGCATTTGATACAGGTAGTTTGATGCTAAAGCATGTTACTTACAACTTTTTATATGGGTTGGCTTCATTTTTATTTTGTTCTCCTAATCTTTGGTGCAGGGCGGAAAAGGAAGCCCCTTCAACACTTATGTGGACTTTGTTTTTATTGGCACAGGTTGGATGCTGTAACGTAACTTGAATTGCATTTTTCTGAACTTTTTTTCTTCATTTTGCTCAAAGATTTTGTGCTGATGCAGCATTATGACAGACGAGGTCAATTTGAAATGGCTCTCGCCAAAATTGATGAGGCCATAGAACACACTCCTACTGTGATTGATTTGTACTCGGCCAAGGTTTGTTGCCTAACCTATTTTATATGATTTTCTTCTGTGTGCAGTCTTTCTCTTCGGGTTTAGCTGCCTAGTTTTGATGGAGCACATCTCTGCCAGCTGATCTATGTCATCTTCCTTTCCGGTGTTTAAGTTTTGTACTCTTGGTTTTTCGATGGACTAGATTTCATACAACACAACTCTTATTAACCAAAATTAGGACTAGCCAAAGCTTATAAATAAAATAAAATACTTATTAATTAATTAATCAATACACATTTTGTGAATTATAAGTATAAAGCATTTTTTTCTGAGATATATTAAATGAGTAAATGAAGTTTAAAACTATCCATAACTCAATTTAAAAAAATATATATTAAGGCTGACCGAAAACCTAATAGAAGTTTAAAAGAAGCTCAATATTTGTAGAAGTTGAGACAGATGAAAATTTTCTAAACCAATGGGGCACACTCAAAAAAATTAAAATTCTAGACAGAATTTTAATGTTACCGCAGATTTGTTTTTGATATTGGTATTATTATCAAACATGTTTTTGATTATAGACAATTATTTTTTATCTAGTACATATATTGTATTTCTTGTTCTCATGTAATGATGTTTTTGGAAGCTACTTTTTTTACTCATGGCTGGTGATATTTAATATAATTTCACATTTTTATTACAGAGCCGAATATTGAAGCATGCAGGTGATTTTAAAGCTGCTGCTGCATTAGCAGATGAAGCTAGGTGTATGGATCTTGCAGATCGATATGTAAATAGTAAATGTGCCAAGCGTATGCTTCAAGCTGATCAGGTTTTCATCTCTTAGATACACTCATACACACTTGTTTGATCTTTTTCTTATATTAGGAGTGATTTGGAGTTTCTTTCCATTTTGTAAGGTGTCCATGGCAGAAAAGACTGCTGTGTTATTTACTAAAGATGGAGATCAGCACAACAATCTTCATGATATGCAGTGCATGTGGTCAGTGTCTACGTACCAGTAGTTATTTCTTATTTTTCAGAATTGATATTTTGGTTACACTTGCTAAATGTCTTTGTTTTGTAATCTTTCGAAGGTATGAACTTGCTTCTGGTGAAAGTTACTTACGGCAAGGGGATCTTGGACGGGCTTTGAAGAAATTTCTAGCTGTGGAGAAGCACTATGCTGATATTACAGAGGACCAGTTTGACTTCCATTCTTATTGCTTAAGGAAAATGACTCTGCGTGCTTATGTAGAAATGCTCAAGTTTCAAGATCGATTGCATTCACATGTGTATTTTCAAAAAGCTGCTGCTGGAGCTATCAGGTTACACATTTCTGTTAAGACCATACATTATAATTTTAGTGATTCTTGTCAGTTGTTTTGTTTGGTAGTGGTTGGTTAATATGCTTATCCATCTTCTCTTCTGCATGCAAAAGTGCCTTGAGACACAAGACTCCCCTTCTGGTCCATCAGTTTTTATGCTGACCATAATTGAGATAATGAATACATTCAATAGTAATGCATGATCATTCATATATGCTATATTAGTGCATATATGTTATATGAAGTCATGCTTATCAACGTGTTTTAGATTTTTAATAAATGTGGGATACTTATGGTGTCAGGCACATGTCTGCTAAAGTAAATGTTAAAAATTTGGGAGACACATGAATTCAAGTGTTCGATATGTATCCGAAGAGTGTTGAGTAGTCAAGTGTCGGACATGGGTACGTTGAGAAGATGGAGAGTGTCCACACATAATAGGTTTCAACTTATTATGGGCTTTATGATCCTTGCATTAAATTGTGGTTGGTGAGTGCCTGAGTGGTCATAGAACTTTCCAACTATCTTTGAATCTTTTGTCGTGTTTTGAAATTTATGGTGTTTACTTGTTTTTCTTACGTTTTTTTTTTAATAATTTGCAGATGTTATATCAAGTTGTATGATTCTCCTGTGAAGTCAACGGCAGAAGAAGATGATGAAATGTCTAAGTTGATTCCATCTCAGAAGAAGAAAATGAGACAAAAACAGAGGAAGGCCGAAGCTCGAGCTAAGAAAGTATATGATTTTGTTTCTATTGCTTCTGATGAAACTATTTGCTAGAGAGGAATTGGATTCTGATGTAAACATTTTTTCTAGGAGGCAGAGGGGAAAAACGAAGAGTCAAGTTCTGCTGGTGTGTCTAAGTCTGGAAAACGGCATGTTAAACCTGTCGATCCAGATCCACATGGGGAAAAGTTACTGCAGGTTGTTTATCATTCCTTTCATTTCACTGTCCAAGTTTCAGCCTTCTTGCTTCTATAAATGCTTATTTGGGGTGCTGCTTTAATTTCTGTGCGTGTGGATATATACTTTTGTAGGTTGAGGATCCAATGTTGGAAGCTACAAAGTACTTGAAGCTTCTTCTGAAAAACTCACCCGATTCATTGGAGACACACTTGCTTTCATTTGAAGTAAACATGAGAAAGCAAAAGATCTTGCTTGCGTTTCAGGTATTCTAAAGTTCTTGTCGGGAGCCTGTATAGTTTGTTTATATATATTGACTTTTGTTCTCTGGTAACTAAAAGATAACAGTAGAGGGGTAACAACTTTGAACTTTAGTGGGCATAGGTGTTGACTCAGACACTGGTTGGTACAGAACTTCATGAATCTTGAAGTGACACTTCAGTCTGACAGATCTGCTTGACAATAAAACTAGCTATCAGTTTATCACTACTTTGAAACTGTGTAACATCTTACTCTGGAGGAAGAGTTTGTTATTAAAACTTGAGTTCTGTTATCTTTACTCTGGAAGCAGAGTTTTTTTAGTAAACAGGTTGACATATGCAAGTCAGATGCCTTGTGTGCAAGCCTTGTGGGTGTACAATAGTCATGACCTTCATTATTTTAGTTGGTGGTTTCATGTATTCTTAACTCATGCCTGTAGGCTATGAAGCAGTTACTCAGGTTGGATGCTGAAAACCCAGATTCACATTCCTGCTTGGTATGTAATCTTGCTTTTTTATTAATTAAATCAATTTATTCGTAATAAAATTAAGGCGCAACCGAATTCTACTAATGGTTATTTTACATTTCATATATTGCAGATTAGATTCTTCCATAAGGTGGATTCAATGTCTTCTCCAGTGACTGATGCTGAGAAGCTCATATGGAATGTCTTGGAAGCAGAGCGCCCGGCGATCAGGTTCTCTTGCAGATTACTACCCGTCTTGCGGTCTGTTGCTGCTGTAGTATAATTGTTTGATGTGTTTTTAATCACATTTTAATCATTTTCAGTCAATTGCATGGAAAATCTTTGATGGAGGCAAATGCTATATTCCTGAAGAAACATGAGGGTGATTATCAACCTTATTTCATGTATATGCATTTGTTGGTGCCTCGTCATTTCTAAATCCATATTCCCTTTGATTCTTTGCTTTCTTCAGGTTCTTTGATGCATAGAGCTGCTGCTGCAGAAATGCTATATATCCTGCAGTCAGACAAGAAGACTGAGGCTGTGAAGCTAATTGAGGACTCCACCAATAAGTTAATGCCAACGTAATGCCTTTTATATACAAGTTTAATTTTTCAACTTTTATATTGTGTTCGTGCACAGTTTTTTTTTTTTTTTTTTGTCTTCTAGATAGACGAAGAATTGAAGTATTTCATGTTCTATTCCATTAGAAATGGAGCACTTGGACCAGTGAAGGAATGGACACTCAAAGAGTGTGTTAGAGTGCACAGACTCTTAGGAACAGTTCTGCATGACACTGATGCTGCATTAAGTAAGTTTTGTGCATTACACTTAGCATCGTTGCTGTGTGTAATATTGGTACAAAGTGGCGTTCTGTTCTTTTCTGTGGTCTGCAAAGCATTCTCAGACATTTTGCTTTTCTTTCTCTTGTTTACTAATCAGTCTAATAAAGATGTTAAAAATCTAGGAAAATGTGTTGTGCCTGTATCACCTTATGGTCAGTGCTAATATGTCTCTGCGTTCGATTATTCAATGCCGGAGTTAAAGGTGTTTTGGTTGTAGGAAGGAACGTTTTCATTTGTATATACTCATTTTCCTTCTGTTGTATAGGATGGAAGCTTCGTTGTGCCGATTACTTCCCCTACTCATCATACTTTGAAGGACTCCAAAGCTCTGCTACTCCCAACTCGGCATATAACCAGGTATGCAAAAACATTGAGAATGGAGGTTTGAACCATCCAGCCGATGTTCCCAGTGCAACTAACTCTGCATCAAATGGGAAATTGGAAGCATTCAAAGACCTCATCATCTGACCTGAGATTTGAAATTAACACCGGCTTGTGAATGAGTACTGTCAATATGAGTGAAGATCACAAAGCCAAGAAATGGCTGAGATGTGCCGGAGGAAGCTCATCAAAGAGAGGATATCCTTGTGAGGTTGTGGAGGAATGAGGATCATGTCGACCGTTAACATTTTAGATCAATATTTTTTTTTTCTGCACTAGTTCTATCAGCCCATAGTGAGATGCCACACTTTTTTTGCAAATGTGTATAATTCACTTATATTTATGTTCAAAGGTTGAGTTTTTCTTTTGCTCACTCTGTAGTGAGATCCTTGACAACAGTTGCTCCATGAGTTTGCATTTGAGGCTCTACTTATAGGTCAGGTTGTAGTCTTGTAGAACAGTACCTGTGGAGATGATTTCAAGAGCATGTTGTATTTTTGCCCATTTCTTTGACTGTTGATTTTGTACAAACATGCTGAGTTCCCATTCTCAATGATTTTTATTTTATTTGAATTATTGGGGAAATAATTTGCAGGATTTAGTATTGTTTTCAATTTTGAGTCCTGCATAAATTCAGTTATCAATACGAATGAGAAATCATATGAAGAAAATTCTTGTCATCTTCAGACATTAGATAAATATCCATTTTGCTTTATCTTTATTGATAAACTCTTGAAGTTCTAATATAAACTGTTCTTAAGAGTTAAATCACAAGTGAATAAGTAAAATTAGCTGTTGTTTGCAAGAATGCTGTGCCAAACATGATTCACTTTGGCAATGCATGACAAAATTAACCATTTTTCGAATGTTTGATGGTTGAACTTGTTCTTGGGTTTGTCCTGGAAATGAACATTATGCAGAATCCACCATAGAATGTAGATAAAATGAAGGAACAATAAGAAGTTACTCAGTCATCTATAGATTCACATTTCCAAAGATGTTATTGCGAGACATCATCGCAATGTTATTTCGATGTCAAAGTCATCTTAATCATATCCACAAACAAGGGCTGTATAGAAAGATACCTACTAGTAGTAGTAGAGAACACTGCAAGAAATGGTAGATCTGTCTTCAACATTTTAGTATTATAGATTTTTGCAGGCAAGATTTGAGCTTCATTCACCTTTTAAAAATGGATCCATATCATCTCTACTGATGCCAATTGCTGCTCTTGCATTGCCATGAATTAAATACGAATGCTCCTTGCACACCAACATCACGTGAACTCGTTCATCTTCTCAACTTCACTGCTGACTGGAGTCCCTGTCAGGTGAAGTGTCTTCGCTTACCCCAACCTCATACTTACATAGAGGGCACGATGCATTAATTTTTAACCATTTGTCCACACATTCAACATGAAAGACATGGATGCAAGGTAGTTCCCTCAACTCATCACTTTCTGCATACTTAGCTAAGCATATACAACAAACCTGCACCAAGTTCAGGGAGGAGTCACAACAAAATGTCTAACATAAAACATCTCTGATTATTTGTCAAATCAGGTAATAAAAGGAATCCAGAAAGGTTTGATATATCGGTTTATGAAAGCTATAGAAAGACAACCCTTAATAACAGTGATCATCATCAAACCATGTTGAATACCCTTTGATTTTGGAACCTAGTAAGACATTTAGTTTGAATTCAGCACTGTTAGTTAACTTACTGCATCTTCTCCTGATATTGAACGCTCCTTTTCTGTTCCAGCGGCTAAGATCCCACCATCTCCCACTGCTGGGTCCTGATTATCTTCATTCTCGAGTTTATTTAATTTGAACTTATAGGTTGGCAGTGCATTAATGGTTTCTGAGGTGGCTCCTCTAGTCTGAGAGAGATCCTCATGGAAGCCTAATACAGAAATTATGCAAGGCAAACAGCAACAAATAGTTGCACATAGTATGAATGGCATTGCATACCCAATACAGCTGAAAGTAAGAAACACTATACATAACCTGAAAGGGAGCGAGGAAATAGTTTAGTGGCTAATCAACGAGAAACCTAATTGGAAAAAATGGAACCATGCATTTAATTACTGGTACCTGTACAATTTAGGAGCATCAGCAGGAGAAGAATGGCCTCCAAATATCCACACATTGCCTACAACAAACCACACTGCAAAGAAGCAATCCAAGGCCATCTTGAAATGATCTACTAGTCCATGGAGTCTGCAGAAAACAAAAATCAGTTTCTTCAATGAACTTCCCTGGATCACCTAATATGGAAAAACAAGTTCTACATGTCCTAAATTTGGCTAACATCTAAAGAATATGGAACTCTCCTCTTTTAATGAATAAAAATGATTTAAATACTGCAAGTACCAAGCAAAGTAAAA
Source organism: Pelargonium cotyledonis (assembly GCA_036897625.1). NCBI lineage: Eukaryota > Viridiplantae > Streptophyta > Magnoliopsida > Geraniales > Geraniaceae > Pelargonium > Pelargonium cotyledonis. The sequence continues at coordinate 14,098 of JAYMTA010000314.1, read as the reverse complement.
AGTTTTAATCTTTGAAGTTCGTAAGAAAAAAAGAAAGATATACTAGCTTGAATATTTTCAAACAAAAATGTCCAAGTTCCACTCCAACATTATGTCATTTCAATGCATAAAGTTCACTCTCACCAAAGCACTTAGTGTGGATGATAATAGAATAAGTACTCACCAAAGCACTTCTCAAGAGATTCAAAACAAGGCAGAATAAGAATCTTCAGCATATTTTGTAAGAATAGATCTTTATTTATTGCAGAGCTTTGAAGTCCCTCTGTATATGGGTCATGCCATCACAGGTAAAGCTAAACTGAAAAGCTTGTATAGGAAACCAACATTGCTACTTAATGGTTCTAGATTGCAAATGAGTTGTAGTCAGCCGAAGAAAAATTAGCATGCTAAATTAAGCTTCGCCATATTCATAAATATATAAAAAAAAAAAAAGAAAAAAAAAAAAAAAAAAAGAAAAAAAAGGAAATAGTACATTGAACAAACTATAGCAACTATAACCAATTAAATATATGAAAATCAGTGTGTGTGAGTATATATATTCTTGATGACTACAAAGGAAAAGAAGAATATTTCAGATTACTACAAAAAATATGGTATCTTGGAAATTAAACGTGATTCACAAATTAAAGAGAAAAACTGTGAAAACTATTTTGAATATTGCACAGCATGCCTCAGAAATTTAGTACCACAGAACCAACGCCAAACACATACATACCTTGTTCTTAAGGTTCCTGTGATTTGACTATTCGTCCTTACTGTTTCTCTGGCAGGATTGTTTTCGTCATCAGAGCTTTGAGTAACTGAGATAGCTGTGTAGGATGCAGGTTCAGGAGGATTGCTCTGAGAAGTGCCTTGATGTGGTTGAGTAGATTCTTGCTCGATACCCTGGTTACGGTTACGATAGCGCCAGTACAGAATAGGAAGCGTTGCGACACAACCAGAGGCATAACCCAGTATCCATGCAAACAATGGAGCTTGTGGATTTTCACTTCTTGACAAAGACAAAACAACAACAGATGCTATGATCTGGCTGACAGTGACAACTAGCTCAACAGAAATCCACAGCCCAGAATTCAATGGGCTTCTGCGGCGGCGACCATATCCATCACCTCTCCTCATAAAAGAGGAATTTCTAGAATTCAATCCGGTTGAGGATGATGAAGTATGATTGTTAGGGGCTCCAGAGCTACTCGAATGTGTAGCTGGGTTCCGAGGCATCTCCATAGTATTTCCATCATGAGAGGAACTAGACGAAGCATCATCATTCCTTGTTATGTTTACTATGTGCTCAAGATCATTGTTACTTTCTATCCGCTCCATTAGCAAAGGGTCTCGATCGGTTCGAGAGAGGGTAGTTGATTCTTGAGAGGGAATGTCCATTTAATACCGCCAACCAAATTAGGTGGCACAATAGCATACATTGGCTGTGTTTTTCTTTCCAACTCTTTGAGCTTCTGGGTATTTTCTTCCTCCTCTCAAATTCTTGTCTTGAATGTATGTTGAACTTGTTAATATCCTAAATAAGGCGTACCAAGCACCTTGTCGCTACAAAATTTAATAGAAATATTAGCTGCTCTGCTGCAAATTGATCTGCTAGAGAAAGTACATCTATAATTCATTTCCTTAATAATCATGATAAGAATTTAACTCGTCGAAATATCTATATATTCACAAAGCAGTAACCAATCCAACTCACTAAAATGACAAGCTTGACAGAGGACTGACTAATCAACTACTTGACTTGTTGACAATACCGCATTTACAGAAAATTCCCATACAACATTTTGAAAAAACATCTTTGTAAAGAGAAGCAAAACAAAATTGAAGCTGTACTGACACGAAGATTTTACAGAGATACATACTCAAGCAACTGAAAGTTGAAACAGCAACGCCTGGTATGAAAACCACTTTCACATAAAACTAGATTGCTTCAGCTCAAAGATGAATCTTTTCTCCTCAAAATGTGGTAATTATATTGTGATCACGCACATTGCACTTTACACTGATGAAAGTAGTGGCATTTGATACAATTCAACCCATAGTACACGACAAACCTAAATTTACAATCTTAAGGGCATAGCTTTAAGCTCATAATCAAAACTCAAAAATGGAAAGTTCACATACACTCGAACGTGACGGAGATTATACTTCAAACATCGAATTCACTGAAGCAATAGAATCAACTCGCCTCAGTTCATCAACTTTACTTAAAAACCCCATCAGTGAATCATCCAAGCTTAAGCAACAAATTTTCAGATGAATCAAAACCCTAAGCTAAAATTGAAAGGCTTGAAAATAAAAAAGTGTACCAGATTTGAGCAGTAATGGGGTTACGAGGCAGATAGCGCGTTTGGGGCATCAAATCTCATTTTCTCTTTCTCGCTTTTCCCTCAGAAAATCTGTCTTTTTTTCCCGAGAAAATTTAGCGTCAGCTTTTCTGCTCCATTGCTTACGTGAAATCATCTGAGAGAAAGGAAAAAAATTATTTTTTATTTTTTATTTTTAACAGTTGATATCAGATACCAAATCTGGCGGTGGCTGATTAGATCTTGAACCGTTGATTGTGAAATTTAATATTTGGTAGGAGTTTACGATGCTCAATCCAACGGTTGGTGTTCACTTTATTTGTAAGGATATTTTTTTCTTTTTTTTTTTTTTTTGGTACAATTTTTTTTTTCTTGTGAACTATAAAAAAGGATCTGAAATATTCTAAGCTTGCAAAAATTGTATTTACTGATAATGCTTTTCTTTCTTTTGAAAAAAGACAATGTTTTCCATCTAAAAATAGAAACATATTAATATAGGCTTATCACAATTGACAATACCTTTTGAACCATATGATATGACATTTTCATCAATAATATATATATTTGAAAAAAAAACCTAATTTATTTAATAAATATCATTTTATTAACACTCGGAAACAAAAAGTATGCGCCTGACATTGAAACATCGGATTTATCAACCACATTAACCACCTCATTCACAAACAGTTTGATATACACATTCTATCAATATCGAAGAATTTTTTTAATCATAACTACCACAAAATACCAACCCGGAAATTTGGGAACTCTCTTCTAGGGCTCTAACTTCAGCAAAAACACGCGTAACGTTAGTTTCAATGATAACCGATGTCATTGAGTCCTTGCCAAAAATGGTTTGAAGTGTGTATCAACATGAAGAGATGTAACACAAGGCTAATGCATATGCAAATTATGTGACATTACATTACAGCCTATAAATGGTATGGTTTTCAACAATATTACACTATTACAGTGTAAAGCTACTAATACAAGGTTTCTTCTACATTTCTACTGTGTGACAGAGAAAGAAACCTAGTCATGCTGTTCGGAGAATCCAGAGTCTAACAATCTTATGCTTTGGAGTGATAAAAATAGCTGCCAATAATTGTGCAACCTTTTGGTTTACCTGTCTCTATATAGTATATGGTACCAATGCAAATTGCAACCAACCAAAGTACCAAACCAAACACAACCACAATAATCCAGCTACATACCATGTAGAATAATTAGATTGCATTAGAAGAACGCCACCAACCAAAACAGGTTGGGTCAAGCGATTAAGCGCTTCAGATTTTCTTAGAGGTCTCAAGTTCGAGTCTCCCTACCGATGGTATGGGGTGAGATTATGGGTTAATATGAGAGAGCTACTCTTGTTGTGTAGCTCCAATGATAAAGAAAAATAAAACGCCAACAAATCTATAACCACTTAAAATCCAAATATGACCCTACTCGTATCCACAGTTGCCAGTATCATTCTATAATTCACTGCACATAGCTACCACAAATGAGGACAAGTTTTTCAGATCGGCTCTAACCAGTACTTGTAAATCTACTAGTATGTTACTAAAACGAATGTAGGGGCCTCAACAACCAAATCTAGAAGCGTGTGCATTGAAAGTCAACCAACTCTTTCCATTACCTGTCCATATATCAACGGACGAGTGTTGACTTTCGGAGCTATCTACTGATCACTGCTACCAGCTGAATTGATCCGTGATTCGAAGAAGAGCCTCACAGTTGAGTATATGATGGAAGGTTCAGCCATTGCACCATTCCCATAGTCCCCACAAGCCAGCCTCTTCGTAACAGGTGGAACGAGAGAAATCCCAAGCTCGTCAATCAACATAAGATGCCGCTCTGTAAAAGGATTTCTCCACATGAAGGTATTCATGGATGGTGCGACGAATACTGGCTTACTGTAGTCCCATGCTCGCACAATGCATGTCAACAGATTGTCACACAATCCTCCGGAAATCTGCAATGCAACATGTATTTAAAGAAAAATCAGAAAATGAATGAGATTAAAGTTATGAATAAAAAAATATACATAAACTGAAATGCAGAAAAAAACTGCCTGGAGGAGAGGAGAAAAACTCACAACTTCCATGACAATCAGATGCCTTATACAGTCATTACATGTTATTCTAACATGAACGCATGCACACACATAAAAGCAATATATGATGTTATCTCGCTTCCAACTTTGCTTATGTTTGAAGCTTAAACCGAAAGGAATGTTCATAACTTGGCATCTTATTTCATTTCCTCAAAAGTAAGCGAAGAACTTAGAACTCGTGTGTGTGCCGGGTGCAAATCTTGTGACAAGGCAGAATAGAGCCCCAAACAAACACAACTGTAGAATAAACTTCATTACCTTGAATGGCATTAACCAAACAGGAGTATACATGGAAAGGAAACATATGAATGTCTTTGACCATTGATGATTCTGAAATAAATTAGATTGTTTAAATATCCTACAACACGAATACACAATAAAGAGACCTTCTATTTTCTTTTGAAAAGCAACCCTAGAGCTTTACGTTTGAATGGCTTTTAAATGACTTCATAGTCTTACTTGTGTTCTAAAACCAACATTTTGAACACGAGAATAGGCAATAGTAAAATTCAAAAAAATAAGCAACTTATATTCTCTTCAAGAACCATAGAGAGGGTACCGAGCATTAACCTCTGAATTGAGACTATATGACATGAGTGAAAGATGTTATCTTCAGTAACAACTATTTGTATATCATTATAGCCAGTAAAAGCAAATATACATATCACGAAAAATCTTCGCAGAACTTCTTGATTATGCTACCTTTCCAAGTGTGTTGGCTGACAACGGTGCAATAACCATGATATCAGCCCATCGTCGAAGCTCAATATGAAGCACGCTATCACCTATCTTTTTCCAGCTGGAGCACTCATCCTCGTCTGTGTAAAGAACCACATCCTTAGGAAGTGCTGCTCTATCAATGAAGTGCAAAGATGCTGTTGTGGCAACTGCTTTTACTTCAGCCCATTTGGCAAAGCTGCGGCAAAGATTTCCAAACTTTATGGCAGCTACACTTCCACTGGCTGCAAGTAAAATCCGGGGTCGCTTGGGAGCAGTATCAACTAGTATTGGCTCCATTTCATCACTCACACACTCTGAGTAAGCCATAACCTACTCAATAGATACGAAACATATTATTAACTTTTCCAGATTCACACAAGGACTCGATACCTCTAACCGTATAAGAAGAGCACTATTTCATCTAATGCCCATTAGCCTAGGATTGATAATCAATTTACAAAAGCAATGGGCATACAAGTCATCTATAGCCAACTAGGGACAGACAGAGAGTATCTTCAGAATCAATTTACTCAATAATCAATATGCAGGTAGCAGTCAAGGGACCAAAAAGCAAACATGACAGGACAATGAAGAAAGTTAACAAACTCTCTAATTAGCTCTAGAACAGCATGAACACATAATATAAGATAAAAGTTACCAAATTGCTGATAAATAAAACAAATAAATAAAACATACACACACACACACACACATAATATAAGAGCCGAGAAGAAGGGGCACCTGGAATAAAGGAGTTTCCAGATGCTACACATTAGCAGCAACTAGGAAGATGGTTAATCGAATTGTATCAAGATGATATCACGTAAACAAGGAGTGTCAGTTTCATTGATGACCAACTCAATAAGAAAGTTGAAGATTTGTTGATGCACAATACATCTCAAACTGAAACTCTTGAATCACAAGCATAGTTACTCAAGGAGGAGCCTAAGGTGTGACAGATTTTAAATCTAAAAGCAAAGAAGAAAACATATACAACCCATTTCCGCAGTGTACCAATATCATCTGACATATTCTCAAGATTGCCAAAACAGAGAATCAAACTTAGCACGAATACTGAAACGGCGGACTTAATTGACACCCCAATTGCAAATTTGTACCTAAGAACACGACTGACACAGGAGATCAACACCTAACCCCCAACAAACCAGCCAGAAATGAAAAGTAGACGAACAATGCAGATATCAGATTGAATGCAGGAAATAGCAGATACCAGAAGCTCAATTTTTTATGATATTCTCATTATAAGATGTTAAGGCAATAATAAGAAGGTAAAATCCAGATTTTTTTATTTTTTTTAAACCTGTATTAAACACAAATTTAGTTTTACACGATTAAGATTTCGAAGCCAGAAGGCAGGAACTGAATCTTTTTCGTTTCTCTGAATTTCTCTAGCTTTCTTCTTATAATTTAACTACTTCTAACTCTCATTTTTCTTTACAATCAAAAACATATTTCTTCTCAAACTTTTGATTCAGCATGAGCAAATTCTCTCCAACAACAACATACGAAAGTAAAAAAGAGGATTCATTCACAACAAAAAAAACACATTCGATGACAAAATTGGTAAAAATTTGAATTCAACAGCATTGGAATCTTTCGTAGAGGAATAGAACTATAACTTTGCTAAATTGAAAAACAAATATAGTAACTAAAAAGTGATTCACAAAAGTTAAGAACAAAAAATTAGCAGTTATGGAGATGAATCCAACATTACAACGACGAGATTATTGTCTAAAAAAAAAAAAAAAAAAAAAAACAGAATTTACACCAGATAGCAATGCTCAATAGAAAATTGATGAAAATTAATTTGATTTACAGTACCTGAACTAAAACTAACACCGATGTTCGTGTTTGGATCCTCTTCTCTCGAGCCACCAGATTAGGGTCCAGATTGTGGCGATGACGATGAGTGAACAAAATGGAGGGAAAACGCGGCGGGAATGTGAGGGTAAATCCGTAAATGTATCTCGCTGTCGGCTTGACGTGTCAATTGAATTGCCACGTCATTAAGTTCAAAACACACCTTTTTTTTTTCTTTTTTTTTTTTACGGAACATATACATCATTTCGGTTCTACTGTTGGGTGGTGGGTTGTACACTCTTTATTTAGTACTGCTTGGGGAGACTTTCCCCGCCTTGTCCTTTCGATCAGTATCGAACTTATCTTCAGTGTTTTTATTAGCACATTTGTTCTCATGTCTGGTAACCCTTACGACTCCATTGGTTTGCGTCGTCCTTATTTCTTATGCCGACCCTATGATGAAGTGTCTTAGTTAAAAAGGAATTTTATGTCCAAAATCAGGTGGTGGCGACGTTGTCTAATATTAACACCGCGTTGTAAACCTTCCATTTGCCCGAAGTTTAGTATTGTTTGCTTTCATTTCTCTTCCGTGCTTTCAGTTACTTTTGTTCGATTCACGTAACGTCCACCAAATGTTACTCCACTAATCCTCTCGTGATATTTGCTAAGAGTACTCATGCCCTCCCATGTACATAAATTTGAAAGTGATAGAGAAGTTAAAAGATTTGTCCAAGTTATGAAATTGGAAAATCAGTACAATAAATTGAATTTATCAACATGAGGCCACCCACTAGACTAGGCTATAACTCTTGTAATTTCATGTGTGATAGGATGTGACAATCAAAGACGAATAAAAATATATTAAATACGGACTCACTCAAAAATCTCTTAAAAAAATATATATTAAATATAATATGATTATTAATTTGAGACTTAAAAAGAGTCTCATTAATGTAGAAATTGATTTTGACGGGGACCATCGATTATGTGGCAAACTGAAAAACGAAATTTAGTTTTTGTGACCATTGTTGCTAAAGTTGGGTATTGCTCCGTTTGAGCTTTGATTGCATCGATATAGGGGACCAAATTGATTAATTTGATTAATTGATTAATTTTTTATCGTGTGTACGGTCAAATTAGTAGTTTATCCTAATAAAAAAAAGTCACTAAACTAAAAACAGTATAAACTATAATCAAATTAGATGAGAAAAAAATGGTTGTTCTTTGTATGGAGTGTATTGTCTTTAAGACATCATAAGGGCAGCTAAGGTTTTTGAGTTCATGGCAGCGACAACAGGTAGAGGCGGCGGACGTTCTATTCCTCAACTGTGCGCAGATTCTTTTCGGCACATCTGAGCAGCAAACGGGTAGGCAAGTGGAGGGGCTAGTGGTGGCAGACAATAAGCATAAAGGGCGAGCGACGACAGTGAGTTTCGAGGGTCCGGCGGCCAGCGAGTTTCGAGAGTCTGGTGGCAATGGAGGAGGCAGTAGAAGATTTTGAGAGATCCGCCGAACCAAAAAACATGAAATGACACCTGACATTTTAAACAACTTTATTCCCTTGGCATTCGGAATTCAGACCATCATTGTTCCTAGGGGAGATCACAATGACGACCAAGTTATTATCATCAAATTTGATCATAACTATCCAAAAAGTTTAGGTCAAACAACTCTTTGTTAGGCAATTCACGAGTATGGGGGGATCAATCAATTTCAAACATTAAATATTTTAGCCCTATTACACAATAAATAACTTTGTTGTTCTATATAGGTGGCCCTCTTACATTTCTTGTAGATTACATTTTTTATATTTATATTTGTAATGATTTGCTCACCAAAAACATGCACAAACCATAACCATAAGCAAATACGCAACCGAGACTCGAATTTGACACTTATGAATGAGCAAACACTTTAAACCAATTGCACCGATGATTGTTGATTAGCAAATACCCTCTTACTATATATAGATCTCCCACTCTCATCTCAACTCTAAAGCACTGTAAGTTTCTTTCACATGTGCCTTCCTATAATTCAACTGCACTACTAGAACTTTTACATATTCAATTTTGTATTTTAACTTGCATGTCAAGTAACAATCGTTTTCTTTTTAAATATAGGTAATCATCAATATCGTCGCTGTCAAATTTCTACAAAAGAGATCCATGGCGGATTCTTCAGCTGCAGTAGGATTGTTGGGCTCGGTCTTTCCATTATCAACTAATCAACGACTCATGTTACGTAGAGGAACTTGCAAGAACTTAAACGCTAGTGAAAACCTCTCGCGTTTAGTTTCTACAAGAGTTTCGCGCCTTAAGGTTCATGCTCAAGGCTCTCTCAAGACCAACCTAGCATTGCCAGAGACGAAGATTTCAAAATTATCATCCATTTGGCACACCATCAATACAATGTTTTCCAACAAATTGCAGGCAAGCAAAACTGTTGATCCATTTCAAGGGAAGCTGGTACAAGATGGGCTTGTTTTCAAGCAAAACTTCACAATTAGATCATATCAGACAGACAGTGTGGGCAACGCCCCCATTTGGGCCATAATGAATATTCTACAGGTTTTTACCCCTTTGTTGTCGTTGAGAGATCGTCTCAGGACACCTGCGTTATCTTTTAACAGATGCGACCTTAAACAAATAACAACGTTTGAATGACGTTTTGTTTATGGCCTAATATGTGCAGGATGCAGCACTGAATCACACTAGGGCTATGGGACTATTGGCTTTTGGTTTAGGGTCAACACCAGAGATGGCCAAAAGGAAACTGATATGGGTTATTTGTAAAACACACATTGTGGTGGACAACTGTCCTTCATGGTATATATATATATATATATATATATAACACACTAATTAACTTCCAAAAAAAAAACATTTTTAAGTTTGAGAACTCACAAGGATCATTGACATTTTTACACGGGTGATGTTGTTCAAGTAGACAAGTGGGTTTGTGCATCAGGAAAGAACAGTTTTCGTACGGATTGGCTTCTTTGTGACCCTAAGACCCGAAAAGCTCTGGTTCGAGCAAGCACGTAAACACTACACACTATAGTTGGTTGAAGATTTGTTGTTGGTAGTACCTATCTGTCTATTGATCTATCGATCTCTATATATGCAGCGTGTTTGTGATGATGAACGGACGAGAAGGTTGTCCAAGTTCGTAGAAGAAGTCAAAGAGGAGTTCAAGCCTTATCTCAGGGACTGTGATCCTATCATAAATCAAGATGGCAAGAAAGTTCAAGGATATGATGAGGTGGTTCACAAAGCAGAGAATATTCGAACAGGTTTAACGGTAAGTTTCTTCGAATTTTCTGATACTTATAGATCACTTATATCTGATACGAAGAGTCTTGATCTTTCTCTAAAAAACTGCAGCCAGGACTGGATGATTTGGATCTCAATAACCATGTCAACAATGCCAAGTACTTTGCTTGAATTCTCGAGGTAATTAATCAAATCACTTTCAAGTCTCAGTTCTGCATTTCAAGAACTTGGCTACATAAAATCTTGGTTAATGGATGATAATTACTGGTTTTCAGAGTGCTCCACGCTCGATCTTGAAAAGCTATGAGCTCTCGTCTGTGACTTTGGAATACAGAAAAGAGTGTGGGATAGATAGCGTGGTGCAGTCTTTAACCAAAGTTGTTGGAAACAACAATGGTCGCGCTACGAATGCCAATGATGAAGAAATTGAAATGCAACACTTGCTTTGTCTAGAGACGAGACAAGAAGTTGCGAGGGGAAGAACCACATGTAAACCTAAACGAGGAAGCCCCAAGTTATCCAACACACTTGGAATTTTCGCAAGCACTAAGTGATCAACTCAACAATGGAGCTAGACTAATCTGAATGGTGATTTGTTGTTTGATTACAATCTAAAGCTTGTAAGAAAACAATAATGAAGAAATCACAAAAGACAGTATTCAGAGATTAATATACAACAATGGAATCAAGGCAGGCAACAACATAATAATCCAATCATGTAAAGTATATGAACTAATCCAAACTGAACGCTCTAATTATCTCTAGTTAAGTTAAGACTAGTTGGTTCTATTTATATTAAAATCCATCCGTTTTTCTATCAAAAAAAAAAAAAAAAATCCATCCGTTTTCATAACTTTCAGCACATAGATATTGCACATGTGTTTATCCCTTTATCTGTACGAGGGATTAGATTCATGCCTTAACTACGATGAGCAATCTTAGCAAAGTCACGTGCATTAATGTACTAAAATCTATATTAAACGACCAATTTAATGAGACAATTTGCAATTAGAATGAGATGCATACAACCAAGCAAAGTCATGCATTTAATACACACTTCATTCAAACATCATGCATATTGAAAGCCTTGGATTCTAGGAATTCAACTCGTAATGAGAAGAAAACAAGAAATCATCAAATTAATTCTCATTGCATCAATGAAAAATCTTTAATACTCTTCCTCTAGATTTTTCAATCTTATATCTTCAAGTTTGTCCCTCTGTAAAATTAGGCTAAAAACTACTCTGGACCGAACTTAATAAATTAGATTTAATGCTCATTTAAGATAATCAATCTCCATGACTAGAATATCAATGTTGATATTTTATCTGTAGCGGTCATTTGCGGAGTCAGTGGCGAGTAGTCACGGGTCCACCCATCCTCTCTAAAACTCTTTGACCACCTTTAATTATGTCTAATTTCTCAGTCTCAAATATGCTCATAGCTCATTCAGTCTCTTCTACAATACTTTAATCAATCTTTGTTATGTCCAATTCCTTGGGACCAGATATAAACTGGTCCATCAAATCTCTTCTAAAATACTTTAACAACCATTAGTTGCCGAACAATTTAAGTCTAGTTCGAAAATTGTTCACATGTTGAGCCTCAAGTCTTACTCCGCCACTGCTAGTGGTTGATGTTGTAACCAAGTTCAATCAAATAATAGTAAGTGCAACCTGTGAGCATAAACAGAACCATGCAAGTTTGTGTATCAATGTGCGATTTGGCATGTTGATTGCTTTAACCTGTTAGTTTGTACATCTCACTGATTATGATCCTTGTTGGTTTTCCAACTGTGTGGCAGTTCGAGTTCTCTTTTGGCTATAGCCCTAATTCCCAACATATATATTATGGACAAAAATATTCATTCTGACACACTACTCACATCTGAATTTGAGGTTGCATTTTTTCCTCCAATAAAGAAGGAAGTTTTGCTTGTTTTTCAATTAGAATTTCTTATTAGAGAACAAGGAGTCTCAATCAATCAATAAGATGTTAATCCACTTCAGAAAGGACTCGATTTTGGACAAAACTTCTCTGAATCTATCTCTCTTTTTATCCAGCTTTTATGTGATGGGAATGCTAATCTCAAGGGAAGAGCATGTGAATTTGGTTACTACTTGAAATATTAGTTGGGTCCTACACTTACTATGTCAATTTTGGGTTGTAGTCAAGTTTAACATAATATCAAACATATCAGAGTTTGGCATCCAAACATTCACAGAAACATCTAGATAAGAGCGGAAATTTATAACAGAGATAATCATGTTGATACCAAAAGCTAGATAGACAATTCGGAGGAAAAAAGGGGGGGAAATTCCTGCGTACCTTTCAAGAGAAGCCTAATTTGATTATCCACTTCTTGAAACACGTAGCATTGCAGAAAATCATCTGGTACACCCTGAAAAATATAAAAAGAGACATAAAATGCATCTTAAGATTTCCATTTCATTGTTTCAAGGATGTGTAATAATTATACTGACAGATACAGCTATAGAAACAAAAACAGTAACAACCTGGGCAACAAGGATTGATAAAACAAAATCAGCTACAAAGTATTTCTCATGAATGAAAGATAGAACCTGGGTTCCTGTGTGATGTAATTTCATAATGAACATAAAACATATATAAAAAAAATAATGATCATTGTAATTTGTAGTTATATACAAAAGCAAATGAGAAAATTCATCAGGATTTTATGTCCAATATTTACAATATATGTTAATATACACATTTGTAGTAAGAAGATGCATGTCATAGACTTGAAAAAAGAAATATGAAGACAGCCTTAACTTGGAAAATTGTATAAATTAGTAGGAATAGTAATATCACATGGCTAGTAAGAAGCATGAGAGTAGTGCGCTACATCAATCATCATCGACCTCTACTTTAATTTTTCTTTGTAGCTCCTCTTTGTACTCCTCAAAGGTTCCTGGGTAAGTGCTCACAGTTCCATCATCTACTACCCAAATTTGGCTCTTCTCCTCATCCTCACAAACACGTGATATGAGCCTAGAACCGTGACTGACCAGGACAACACCAGTAAATTGATCCAGTGCATCTGCTAGAGCATCAATGCTCTGCATGTCCAAGTGATTAGTGGGCTCGTCCAATAGCAATATGTGTGGGTTTGACATAGATATTGAAGTAAACACAACTCGGGATTTCTGCCCTCCAGATAACTTAGCAATCGGGGTGAGGTGGTTGTGACTAGGTAGTCCAAATTTCCCCAACTTTGCGCGAACAGCCTCCTGCTTGCTAGGTCCCTCTTGATCTGGATGAAGACGAAGAAGATATTGAACTGGTGTTTCATCCATAGTCAAAAGATCCACAAAGTGCTGTGAATATCTTCCAATTCTCAATTTCTGACTCCTCCTTACTTCACCCTCTATGGGAACCAGATCACCAGCAAGAAGATTCAATAAAGTGGATTTTCCCGCTCCATTAGGCCCAACTATAGCAACACGAGTTCCCATATCAATACCAACATCAACATTGAAGAGCCTAAAATCCTCCCGGTTTGGATAACTGAAGCTGGCTTCAATTAGCTGCAAGAGTGGTGGTGTCAGCTCAGTGGGTTCAAGGAAGTGGAACTCCACAGTATAATCTCTCCACTTTGTTGGGGCCTCTGGTAAGGGCTCGTCCTAGTCAACCTTGCCCTTCGCCTGTTCTTTTTGCCTCCTTGGCTGCAGCATGTTTTGCTCGATTTCTAACCTTCTCCTGCTGAGTCCTGCTACCAGACTTTTTGGCAGCTCTAAGTTGCTTCTCATAAGTTTCAAATATCTAGTTGGACTCCTTGCTGCGCTTCTCATAACTACCTTCAAATTCATCAAAGCTCCCGCGGTAGCTATGAAGCTTCAAGT
>JAYMTA010000313.1:0-31613 GCA_036897625.1 Pelargonium cotyledonis | reverse complement strand
TGCTATTTTTATTGCAAAAAAAAAAAAAAAAACAGAAAATGAGATATCAATCAATTAATGAAGATTATGGTTGATTACCGTAACAATGATGGTGAGAAGGACAAGAATGACAATATATTATGAATAGTCATTTTTGCAATAATTATTGATACAAGTATATACATTATACAGTTAAGTGATGTTGGAATTGTGGCCAAAAGGCTAGGGAAGGGATGGAATGACCCCGTTGATGAGTTGATTGTGTTGATTGGGCATCGACTAGATGATCCAGGACTTATTTCGAGAATTTCTTGTAAATAAATTTAAGTTATTTATTAAACAGTGTGAATACTATCAGGCTGCTAGAATATCCCAAGATTTTGAGTTTACCATGCGACTTGAACTTAAAAATATTTTTATATATAAAAACTCATCCTAACGCTTCTACAATAAAACATATTCTAGAAGTTATTTGACTCAAGTCAATGAAACGAGTCACATTCGATCATAAAATATTTCACTTAACAATTAAAGCCGATTTTTTTTTTTTTTTTTGTAAGCAACAGGACAACAAGCCTATTAAGGCTAGTGTTTCTCACCCTCTAGAGGGGGCGTCACGCTGTTAATTGTTAGTTTTTCTTTTAACTCTATAAATCTTACCTTATATTGTCGATAAAAACTTGAACCTAAAACTTCAAAGGAAATTTAAAACGTATCAACCAAAACAGTGTGTGAAAGAACCAGCTTCATATAGTATATGATTGAAACACAAGATCTTTAAGAAGGATCGATTGATAATGATCAAACCATTGAGATTAGGAGTAAAATAAAAAATAGTGTGGTCATGTTCTTCACAATAGTATGTGCACCTATGAACATGCACTTCTGTTTTGGTCAATTGCTATTAAATTGAGGCACAACATGTGGTGGCAAAGACTAATAGTGCACTACACATCACAAATGTTGCAAATGCAAATGCAAATGCACATGCAGATGCGATGCGATTTGGATTGGATTCGATTACCTGAAATATTCACCACCATCATCATCATCTTATCTATATGCAAGTACTATTTGTAAAAAAATTGAAGTCACAGGTACACTCAGTGGGTGGAGGAGAGGACAAATGGTGTCAAATCAAATTAAGTGAAGGCCATATCTATTTATCTCTCAGCCTCAGCACACACTAGCACATTTACCATTACTTGATTACCAAAACACCTACCAATTTTGGAGAAGCAGTATCTACTTGGTATGATACATATAAGTCTGTTTAAG
Source organism: Pelargonium cotyledonis (assembly GCA_036897625.1). Taxonomy (NCBI): domain Eukaryota; kingdom Viridiplantae; phylum Streptophyta; class Magnoliopsida; order Geraniales; family Geraniaceae; genus Pelargonium; species Pelargonium cotyledonis. The sequence goes on along the minus strand of JAYMTA010000313.1, from coordinate 30,356 downwards.
CATGTAGAGATGTTGGAGAGGAAATGGGTATGGAATCATGGGGGTCCATTCATTACTATGTACTCACTCTCTCTCTTATAATGTTATTATTGATAGCTAGCCAAGCATGTGAGGTTGGGCTGTGTTGTGTTGTGTTTTGCTTTGTGTGCACCAAACATATGGATTCACTTCCTCACCATTTATTTTGTCATCAACCATGTGTTGAGTTGAGACTTGATATGGTACTAGCCAATGTTTTTAAAACCGGCCGGAGGCCGAACTGGTCTTGGTCCCGGTCGACCGGTTCGCTCGGGTCATCCGACCGGTGAAACCATAACAGGTCCGCCGTGATTTCCACCGATTTTGAACGGGCCACACGAGTTTGCTGCATATAATTATCATATCTGAGTGTAACCGGTCCGGACTAGGCTCCGGATCCCAGTCGACCGGTTCGCTAGGGTCACCCTGCCAGTGAAACTGTAACAGGTTCGCCGTGATTTCCACCGTTTTTGAACGGGCCACACGAGTTTGTTGCATATTACCAGATCAAATTGTAACCGGAACGGAATAGGCCCCGGGTCCCGGTGCAACAGGGTGGACCGTTCGGTCTGATTTTTAAATCATTGGTCCTAGCAAGTGCACATTATTTGGAGAGAGACATGTTAGATTCACAATATCTATCTATCACTAGTGGAATCCTATGCTCTTCCTCTTTCTTTTTTCTTTCCTTTTTTCATTATGAAAATACCATGAGTTCAAGCTTTTGGTTCTTGCATGCTGCAACTGCAAGTCCACAAACATGTAGTTGATGGTCTTCAAAAATCTAGCTTTGATACTAAGAATTATGAAGTTTATTTGCAATGGCAATGTGTGTTATGGAGGGTACAATAATGGGTAGGAGAGGAGAGTTAGGGTTGGGACAGTCCACACCAAACATAGATCACAATGTCAGGCAGGCAGATCCTACCTCTCTATCAATGCCTTTACACTGCATGCCCTTTCATAACTTGTAGGGACCCTTCTGTTTCCTTCCCATGTGTTCATAGCTATATACTATTTTAACAATCATTTCTATTATTTCTTTTTCTCTTTCATATATTAATTTTCTAGCTTTTGGGTATCACAGTTGGCGACATAAGTCGTGTGAGTGAGAAGAACGCTTGCGTTCGATTCACGCTCAACATATCTCTAGAGAGATAAATGAATTTTAATTGTGACTTACCCTCGAATAGAGATTAGTCTGTGTGTGATAAAACAGTTTAAAGGTGTCAACTGCGAGTTTACGGAACTGTTTGGAAATCTCATGGGTTAGTTCGAAAAAAATAAAAAGGATTTATTTTTATGCTCCAATTTTACATATAATTAGCTCAGTGAGGATTGCAGGTTCAATTCGGCTCAAACTGATACATACATACATAATATTCGACCTACACTCGACGAGACCCGGTTCATGATCCACCAAACAACTCAATTCAGAGTCACTTCAACATCATATCAGCACCTAGTTCAGAACTCATCTGAATTATACATGTCTATATTCAATGTATGGAGTTCCTACATTCTCTAGCTAGATCTCCGCCAAACAGAATCAGTAAAGTACGACTATAATGTAATTCACGTACTTGTGAATTACATGAGAATGCCAAATTCACTTGTACAACAAGTACATGTCTTCCCTTAACGTGTATACTCCGTTGGACATGACAACAACACGTTTCATCACCGACATGATCACGAAACATCACATCGCATGCATTTACCTGTAATTGTTACTGCAGAATCCGGCAGCTTTGGCCTCAAACAGACAAAGGGTGGTAGGCTCTTCTCTTCCTCTTCTCTTGCAGAGATCCCAAACAATACTCACATGCCACCATGTGATGTCAACATTTTGGGGGGTCCCAAGTTCCTAACTCAAAAACATTGATGAAGCTATCCTATAATGGACACTTTCATTTTCTCATCTCCATCTACAAATCAATATTTGCTACTAAAAGATTGACCTTGGCCTCTTCTTCAAAATGTTTTCTTGGGCTAAAACATGGGTTTAATTTAAAATTCAAATCTTGAGCTCCTGAAACACTTAAAGATCAAATAATGGGCATCTTAATGTACTATTTATCTTCTTTGTTTAAAGAGAAATGATGCCAAAATTCGAAGTTCTGTGTCTCAAGCTATGCTACCTTTAAACATGTCTGTTCTGTTCATTTTCAGTTCCTTGCTTTTGTTTCAAGGGTCGCTAAAGATGAAGACGTTATGGTCACAAAAGAAGAAAAAGAAGGAGATGTCAAGGCCCACATTTCTTTTTTTTTTGATTCAGTTGGGCTTGTTTACAAAGCCCAGTCAACATTGTACTCATAATGAAAACAAGCCCATTTCTCTCATCTATGATAAAGATTTTGTTCAGGTTATTGTCAATGCTACTACGTGAGTGAAGGTGACGTTCGTATAATATAATTTGCAACTCACGTTTTCATGCGTAACCAAATATCAAGCCAAAATTGACCTCTTGCTGACGGCTAACTATTTACAAGTTACGATTTATAAGATCGATTGATTTTGGTCAAACGAACAAGATTTAAAAGTTTGGGACTGAAATGACACGTTTTGAATAAGGTAAAATATTTAATTTGGTCCCCGAACTTTAGTGTTTTGACCTAATTTGATCCCTAAACTTCTTTTAACCAAGTTTGGTACTTGATCTTTCGTGTGTTGACCCAATTTAGTCCATAAACTTTCAATGGATCAAAAATGGTCCATGAACTTTCAAACATTGACCCAGTTTAATCCCCGAACTTTGTTGTTTTGACCCAATTTGGTGTATGAGCTTTCAGTATAAGCTCTAAAGACAAGAATCATTTTGGGTATATATAAGAAAGTTTATGAACCGATTCGGATCAACTAAAAGTTCAAGGACCATATTAAAGTGAAACAAAAAAATTCAAAGACTAAATTGGGTCAGAGCAGCAAAGATTATGGAGAAAATACCTTTGAATAATTTAGAAACCTGGCTAGACATTTTTCTGTAATGTACTCTTCAGTACAAAACAGTGGCCACGTAATCAACCCCAAGAGAGAAACAGAGCCTCAATTTTCTCCGCTTCCTCATCCCATTCCCATCAGTTCACAAGCGGAGACAGAGCTGAAACCAACGCTGACGCCATCATCTACGGACCAATGTCGACCGTGAGAATCCACCCCACGGCCTCTGCTCTCTCTACAACTATCAAACACCTTGGCTTCAACCTCCGCCCCCCAACCACCAACTCCGTCTTTTTCACCAGACGCCATGGAACCAGGCCCACGCTCGCCATGGCTTCCGCACCCACTCCTCTCCAAATTTGCGTCAAATCTTCCCTCACTACCCCGGACAAGCTCGGAGACTGTAAGAATTTCCGATTTCCTCATCGTTTCTCTTTGTGCGTCGTCAATTTGTTGTCTCGGCTTCATTTTTCTCTCCCAAACCTGCAATTTGGTCACGTACACGTACCCTAATTTTGATTTCATTTATATGGATTGCTGATGGAGATATGCAATGTACTGTGCTAGGCGACGTGTACTGTACATATCTTTGCTAGAATCAATCATATGCTCTGTTTGATTGCCTATAAAAACCTCTTTTCCTTATGGGTCTTTTGCTTCTTCCATTGGGTTTGAAGCTGAGGAAAACTCGTGAATAGAGTTTATTTCCGTCGCCAAATTACTAATCTATAGTACCACCTTATATGTATATTGAGTACTAAATTTCAAAATTTTCAGTAATCCCAGGAACTTTGTAAAGTTGGACTTGCATGTTAAGTTGATTGTGAGTTTTGGTCAGTTTCCAAATAATGTGTTAACCTTAAGCTATATATTGGTAAGCAACGGGACATCATACTCGAAGTAACAATGGTTGTCACTTCCAAAAGGGAGCGAGACCCTAAAATCTCACCCCATACCCCTGAGACCTCAGGGAATCCAAAGTGATATTAACCACTTGGCCCAACATGTCTTGGTAACCTTAAGCTATTTAGTATTAAATTCATTTGGTTGCTGAGCAATGTGGTAACAGAAAATGATGCAAGGTGTAAATATTTATTACACTCGAAATCTCAATGGGTATAGTGAAGAAATTCCAGTTGGTCAAGCCTCTTGAAGCCATTTGTTTACATCTTGACCAACAAAATTCTTAAGGTGATATTTAAGGTTACATTACCTGTAATAGTTCTGTTAGTTTAATAATAAAACGTATGATGACCTTAACAAGCTGTATTGTGAAATTGAGACCCTATGCACTTCTAAATGCTTAGAGTAGGAGAGTTGACAAGAGTGACATGGCATCTTCTCATTGAATAATGTGTTAGGTTTACTTTTTTCTATTTAGAACTCAAATTTTTTCCATAGCCTACAATAACATGCCCCTCACGTTCAAGCTCGTTATCACTTTGCTCGTGGTCCATGCACTTTTCTTCTTCTCACATTGTGCTAGAATTTTAATATTTTTTTAATCAGGGTGGTAGAAAGGATCGAACTTCTGACCTCTAGGCCTACAAGACTAATACTTTCTAGAGGATCAACTAAACTAAAAGCTTAAGCTCATTGTTAAATACCCAATAGTAATTTTATACTCTTACAAGTTTTAACAACTAAGAGGATATTGTACGAAGCACAATACCTAGTTCCAAATCGCAACCTATGTCAGTTTTGTGCTTTTATTTCTCTGATTAAGAACTATTTTAATATGTTTATGTGAAAAAGAAAAAAATGTACTAACATGCTAGGTTGTATGCTAGTACAATTTCAACTTTTAAGCTGTGCTGCAAAATCAGTTCTTGACTTGGTAAATTATCTTTTCAGGCCCCTTCTGCCAAAGGGTACTGTTGCATCTGGAGGAGAAGCATCTCCCTTATGACATGAAGTTGGTAGATTTGACTAAGAAGCCAGAATGGTGATATTTGAATTCATCTTTCTATATAATATGGTCTTATATGCATGTGTCATACCTTAACTGAATCCTCGGTCTTGATTAAGTTGAACAAATGGACACACATTCATTTCGAACTCTAATGCTGTTTCATTTTCTCTTTTTCTGATCATTAATTTAATTTATTTGATCTAGGTTCTTAAAAATCAACGCAGAAGGTAAAGTTCCTGTTATGAAGCTAGCTGAGAAGTGGATTGCTGATTCAGATGTTATAACACAAGTACTAGAGGAGAAGTACCCAGATCCACCTTTGAAAACTCCACCTGAGAAGGCTTCAGTGTATGTTTTATCTTTCTCCTCGGACTTATTAGTCCCCAGATATTTTTTTCATCACTGGGATATAGTTTTGGCGTGAAGATTCTTTCTTAGCTTCTTACTAATACATGTTTTAGACTCTTAATTTGTCACACTTTCTACTTATCCATTGCTTCCTGGCATTGAAAGTTGGTTGCACAAAAAACTATTCAATATAGCTTCTCAGAGCAGATTGTTTGATGCGGTTACTTGGATGTGTTATAAATGCAAATTCTTGGTTTCTTGTTAGCTATCATTCTGTCCGCTTTCATTCTATCAATGTTCCTTTTCATTGACGCATGGGAGGAAGATAGAGGGGGTGCTAGGAGAGAAGTATGTTTTGATTACTTTTATCATGCCAATGATCATATCAACTAGGTCAATAACTTCAAGCAAGACATTAGTAGAAGTAGGAAATATCTGACTAAAACAAATGAAAGAGTGGAAATGACTTGGCATTTTAACATCTTATTAGGAATATGGGAAAATGATTGAGGAGTGCAAATAGTGATGCATTAAGATCTACAATAACAGCACGCTCTTTCATTTTTAGCCATAGTAAAAACATCAAGTTCACTTCTTATTGTCATGCCATTGTTTTGTGTATTTATTCTGATCAAGTATATTGATGGAATTCCATTAGTTGTTAGTCAATAACTTCAAATCATGGGCATGTTTCCTACAACTCTTGTTGGGGAGGCTGATAAGATTCTGTGAAAAGACGGATGGATTTCTTTGGCATCTAATGATTTTTCTTGCATGGCAGCAACATATAGTGAAATCTTCAAGTTGTCATACTAATAAATGGTCAGCCCATTGCTCAAGACTTTCTATTTTTAGGTCTAGGAAGGCCATTTATTTACTGAGTCATACCCTGGGTTTATAGAGAGACAACATCCTTATTGTTGTATCACATTCACCCTCATTCCATTTGACATGCATAGCTTTATGGGAATATGGAGAATAACAATAACTAATAAGTATGTAGTCATGTTAAGTATTTTATTCTAACGCTAACGTTCTATTGAAAGAAGTTTTTTGTTTGTTTGTTTGTCCACATTCTATTTGCTTTGCAATTGACTTTAATTAACATATTGACAATCAGAGCTTGGTTTACTCTGAAATTTATATCATATAAAAAAAAGTTGAGGTGTGGTCATTTGACAATAAGATGCGAGAAAATTGTTTTAGGTGGTTTGGACATGTGGAGTATCAGAAGATTAGTGAACTTGTGAGAGAAAAGGAGAAGAGATAATTCAAATAGGGGAAACTAATAGGTGTAGGAGTAGGAGTAGGCCTAAGTTAACACAAATAGAAGTAGCAAGGAGAGACATGATAGCACTCTCGCTTAACATAAGAGATAGCATCAGATAGGACGAGTATGAGTTCTATTAATTGATTCATGGAGTTGACCCCAACATTGTCTGGTAATGGCTTCGTTGTTATGGTTTGTACTCAATAACTTCTCCAATTTAATTTGTAAGTTGGCCCAACACACAGATGAAAAAAGTTAATATGATGTTGCATGTTGAAATATGTTGATTATAAACAGAGGAACTAATGGTGGGTATTGATTTTTTTCTCCTCCTTTGTGTTCAGTGGGTCAAAGATCTTCTCTACCTTTATCGGTTTTCTTAAAAGCAAAGACCCCAATGATGGAACAGAGCAGGCATTATTGAATGAGCTGACTTCCTTCAACGACTATATCAAAGAAAATGTGAGTTTTTATCTTGAACTTTATTTTCTCTATATCACCTTCACTTTGTATCAACTTTCATAAGTGAAATTTTTTTCAAATTGACGAGTTGTTTAGTATTTGAAGCATACTCGGTGGACCAATATGTAACACCGTACTCATTTCAATAAAACTCATAGTGTTATTGGCCATTTAATCATTAATCTTCAATCAAGTTTGCAATATGCATTTTTCTTGTACAGACAAACCTTATAGTTGCAATGTCCTCTTTTATCATTGGTTACATTGAGAGAGGCACACAAATACTTAATTTTTTATTATTTATAATATCTTGACTTTTTTATATTGTTGACTTTTGTTTTTCTTCTTCTTGTTCTTGAAGGGACCTTTTATCAATGGGAAAGCAGTTTCTGCTGCTGACTGCTCCCTTGGGCCAAAGTTATACCATTTAGAAATAGCTTTAGGGCATTACAAGAAGTGGTCAGTTCCAGAGTCACTTCCCTATACAAAGTCTTACATGAAGGTATGTCCAACATAAGCCAAAGCTTAGATGTATTAGCAAACATGATGTTAACAGCATATGGACAAGACCTGAACTAAGAGTCTCTCTAGTGTTTGAATATATATGTGCCTGTTGCCTGCAAAAGTAAATAAATAAATAAATATGGTTGTTGCTATGACTAGAAAAGTCTATGTTTTGATTGGTCTTCAAGTGCTGGTGGATAAGCCAGGAATGGCATGAGAATTTCCTGAAATGGCATCTATAGCTTGTCCTTTGAGCTAGCATATGGATTGAAATGCATCTCCGTTGCTTTATTGTCTTTCCAGAGGTCCACTTTGGGACTTGGGCATGCTTGAATAATTAGAAGCTATGATTTACCCATAATCTCTTGGTTTAAAATCTACAATGAAAAGTTTGACTATATTTAGGGAGTCAATGTGCAAGTAATCATTTATTTCTTGTTTTATATGTATTCATTGTTCTAATAATGTTTTGTTTCTGATATTCAGACGATTTTCTCAATGGATTCATTCACCAAAACGCGTGCAGCGCCTGAGGATGTCATTGCAGGATGGCGACCAAAAGTTATGGGCTAATAATCTATCAAGCATGGCTCACCTATTTCCTTAGAACAGGCTTATCTATCTGAGTGTGGAAAAATAAATTTAGAATAGCCTAATCACATGAACCTCGTCTTGGTATGTACTCTATAGCCTTGTATGCTTAGATAAAGAGCATTCCAAATTGGGAATATTCATTATTATCATTTCAATTGTTATTGCAGATCATTCATGTAATTTATACAATACACTCTCTCTCGCATCGATTGAGTTTAGTAATATGAAAGAGGTGGTAATATTCTAGTCTGCAGAGAGCATTATGTGTGCCTAGATCAATTCAGTGAGATTATATCATTTAATCAAAGAGGAGGTGGAATATTAGCTCCAGAATTCTTAGTTTGAGGTCTAATTAAGGTTTTTTAGTGGTGATTATTTTTCTCTTAACCTGTGCAGACATAAAAATACAGTAACACAGAGATTAGTTACCTTAGAAGGGAAGGGGGAGAGAGGTATTGTGGAACAATATGGATAGTTTGGGGACCAATTCGGCACAAAATGAATAGTTGGGGATCAAAATGAAAGATTTTCCCACCTTCGAATAAAGCTGGAAATCAAATTATCTACCATTAGAGATTGTACTTTTCTTGAAATCTACTGAAGAAACAAAAATTACTCCTTAATTTATATTCAGGTTATTAACCAAGCATAACTTAGATACAGGAGATAGTGTTCATATCAACACACTAGATACTTGTAGAGAGATCATAGAGCTCACAAACTACATTTACTTTGCAGTGATTGAACTCTTTTATGTCAGCAATTATCTTATAGCCATCTGCCTCTGCCAAAAATTATGTTTTCCAATGACGATTCTGAGATGAATGCTTAATTGGTTAGGTATCAGAATGTGAAATAGGGGCCATGCATGTAAGTTTACTGCTTCAAGTTTCTACTTTCAGTCTATAGACCAACTGAGTTACTCAGACCAGTATAATATATGAATGCATGGAAGGTTATACCTACAGACTTAAATAGTACTATAGTAGCTATCATATGTATATTCAGCAAATGTTTTGTGGTTAGACATGACTACCATTACTCTCTGTTTTTTGGTTTCAGTTGCCAAAAAAAGAAGGATAGCATCCTCTCGGAACCAGTTGACCTTGGCGAATATTGTCATTGATGTAAGGAGGAGCACATGACAACAACTGACTGGGATGGCTTTGTTTGAATTACGAGGTTAGGTGAGGTCTGGCCACAGCCTTTTCTTGTTCAAGGGTAAGATATTCCTTCTAGTACTGTGATTGATGCTAAAGATGCTTTTTTGCAATGGTTTGGCTGAGAATTACAATATTTCTTTTATAGATAATTCACAAGACGGTAAAAAATTTGCAATGCTTGCAGGCTGCAGCTTTGCTGTGAACTACTGCAAAACAATAAAAAATCAGAGAGTGGTATCCATGGAGGGAGTGAAGACAATCACAGGTATCTATTCTACGTTACATCCTTGATTGCACAAAGAAGATACACTCAGCAATGAAAAGATTCACTAGTTTTGTCTGCTCGCAATGTAGTTAGCCAAATAATATAATGGAGCAGCCCTTGCAGGATCAAAATAGGAGAGCTCATCCATGGCTTGAGCAACCAACTCACCTGCAAACTCCCTAGCCTTGTCAATTCCCATCAGCTTCGGATATGTGGCCTTATCGGTCACCAAATCCTTCCCCGCCGTCTTCCCTAGCTCCTCCGATGTCTTGGTAACATCCAATATATCATCCACCACTTGAAACAACAACCCTATGCTCCTTGCGTACTTCCTCACCCTCTCCACATCATTCGCATTTCCTCCTCCTATGATTGCTCCACAAACGACTGATGCTTCTAGGAGCTTTGCCGTTTTGTGCACATGAATGTACTCCAAGTCACTCAAGCTTACTCCTTTTCCCTCACTCTCAATGTCTACACTCTGCCCTGCCACTAGCCCTTCCGACCCCACGGCTGAGCCAAGCTCTGAAATGGCTTGAACCACAAGATCAGTTGAAACATTTTTGGTCATAGCTGCTGTGTACTCAAAGGCAAGGGAGAGGAGGGCATCACCAGCAAGAACTGCAGTTGCTTCACCAAAAACCCTATGGTTTGCGGGCTTTCCTCTTCTGAGATCGTCGTTGTCCATGCAGGGAAGGTCATCATGAATCAGTGACATGGTGTGGATCATCTCAACTGCACAGGCCACTGGCATGACCGACGCCTCATCCCCTCCCACCAGATCACATGAAGCAATGCACAAGATGGGGCGGACTCGCTTCCCTCCTGCCAGAACAGAATATCTCATTGCTTCATGAACCGTAACTGGATGTCTGATGGGAACTGCTTCATCTAATGCTTTGTTAACCAGTTTGGCCTTTGTGGCCATGTATTCTGCGAAATTGAACACTGGCAAAGGAATGTTTTGGGTGACCGGTCCCGTGGCTACAACAGGTTGGCCCCAAGATGAGTGTGCAACATGACTGGCCTGAAGTCTTGTGGGTACAATTCTTTGATAGCCAACAGTTGGTGTTCTAGTGAACTTTGTGAGGCCATTTTGGATGGCGTTTTGGAGAAATGAATTTTGATAACAAGAGATGGATGCTGAGCAAGCCATTAGCTAAAATGGGTTTTGGTATTGAAATTGAGCTCTTGATTGGTTCATGATTTGTGGATTGTTTCAAGTTATAAAGAAGATGATAAGAAGATGCTGTTTTGGTTGTCAAAACAAAACAAGAGCTGCAGTTTTGAGTTATTCCATTTAGTAAGGCTAGGAATCTAGTCCCTGCTCTCTGGTTGTCAAAAACAAAACAAGAGGTGTATTAATTGAATTTAAAACTATGCCATATGATTGTGTTGTTATTTTTTAATTTAATTATTTATTGTCTAAACAAAATGAGTTGTATTTAGGTGTATTAATTGAATTTAACACTATGCCACATGAATGTGACGTTTTTCTTAAATTTTTTTTATTATTATTATAATTAAGCGGTACTTTTATTGATAAGTCAATAAAAAAATAAAAGTACAACGACTTACCCAAAACAAGGTAAGAGTTTGAATACTAGAAATCGAAATTAAAAAGCTTGAAAGTTGGATCAAATAAACAAGGCAATAAAGAGAAGCTAAAGCTCTTAACACGAACAACAACATCATCTGAACTAGCCGGCTTATTATGAAAATCAAATTATTCCTCGTGATCCACATGAACCAAATCGATATATATACAGATAATACTATCAGTATAAAATCATAAATTTAATTATTCATTGTCTAAACAAATGAGATGTATTTAGATTTGATTCCAGAGCCTGTCCTGCCTGACATTTGAATAGATTCCTCACCAGAAGCTACCAAGGTCAATACACAAGTCAGAATACATATTTTGTCCATTTACAGCTTGTAATTAAAAACTGCAAGAATTGAACAAAAACTCAATAAATACATACATGAAATTGGTTGGGCTGTAATATTTCTATGTTGCACTTATGAAGGCCCACTAGTTCTATTTAGCTGACAGTTTCTCTATGGGGTTAAACTCCACTGCGGTGACGATACTGTAGGGGAGGTCATCCGGAAAATTAGTTCGACGACATGCCTTGATTGTTGAGTGCATGAATTAAATGCAGTTTTCCGATGACTTTCTTTTGCAGTCGTTGGGTCGGATAGTTAATCAATTGGCAGATTTTTTAGCTAATTCGGTAATCGTACTTTGGTTATTCGCCCGCACGTGGGTGCTATTTCTATTATCTCTGTGGATTGTATGAACCCTTTACCTAGGGATGATGTTTTTTTTTTTTAAATATAATAACACATATATTATTATATCATGCTCAAAAGCAGCGCTAAAACCAGGAAATCTAGAGCAACACTGTCTAGACCAGACATAGAAGTAGGAACCCGAATATACCTACGCGCTATTACATCGTTGATCCCAAACTCAAGGAGAATCAAATATTCTCGAAGATACGACCTACAAATAACCTGAATAAAAACTACCAGAACCGACCCTGAAATAGCAAACCAGACCCGAACACCCCAAATCCTAACACAATAGCTGACATGGCTAATTCAGCAACACGTACCAACCTCTTATTCGAAACTTTTGTGAACACCGAACCCGGCTTCAGGGACCATCCTCGAGCCCCTTCCCAACCTTTCTCTAGGGAGGATGTTTTCAACAAATGCATCGAAAATAAACTATAAAACTAAAAAGAATAATACTCCTCCCGTTTCAAAATAAGTGTCTTGTTTTCATTTTTTGTAAAAATTAAGAATTACAAGATAATTTAGTGTGTTTCCAATATAATCCTCACTTTTTCTACCTACACCCCATATGCACCCCATGTGCAGATTTACCTATGTGCATAAGTGATAAGGGTAGTATGAAAATAACAACAATATAATAAGCTAAAAATAGAAACAAGACACTCATTTTAAGACAAAAAATTTAGACAAACAAAAAACTCATTTTGAGACATATACCGGAAACATAACATTCATGCGGAGACTTTTGATAGATCATATTGTTTGTTGGTGACATGACTTGTTCCTTATCTCTTAAAACCGGATCCTGAGTAGTACAAAACCAAATGGACAATGTATCACATAACACAAAGGTTATTAGTTAATTGAGAACATATTGTCATTACCTTGGTCCAATCCTTAAATCTACACTAATGGGAATCAAAACGTTGTAGTCTGTCTTGTTAAGATAAGGTAGAGTTGCTCTTACAACTAAATAACTTGAATGAAGCTCATTTGTTAGTGTCACATACGAAGGTAAATGATTTTTGGAAAGGAGATCGATGATTGAATAGCGATTCTCAGGGATGTTAGTGAGAAGACGGATCGACTCAAGCTAAAATGAAAGAATTTATTAAAAATATTATTGTTCGTGAGGCCAGCTCGAGTGAGAATATTAACATTATATATGGTATGATAGAGAGACTATTTATATGCATCATATAAGGCTTCCGGTCACAATAAGTAAACGAGGGGACTAAAATCTTTCTTCTCATAAGTTGCACTTAAGCTCTAATATACCCTTAACATCATTTCTAATAGTAGTCATATTGTCAACGAGTGATATGTCGAACAAATAAAAAATTGCTGTAAGGAATGTAAACGAACACAATCTGAATAGCTGTAAAACTGAGAGGGCACCATATACACCTCATTTGTAAACTCCTCATCAACTACTAGAAGAATGTATATGGAATAAAGTTAAGCAATTGAAGCATTTGTTTCCACACAGTCAATCTCATTCTCATGTGCGATAAAGAAACACATTTACTATTATTATTATTATTTTTTTTTAAACTTATAAAACACGTTTATTACTAAATAAACCTAACAAAACAATATAAATTAAATAAGTATTTTGGACCCAAAAATGGCGGAGGCCATGACCATTTGTGAAGTGTTGAGCTGGATTGATGCTCGGGCTTGGGTCAATATTCGAGTTGAGACTTGAGACGGATTCGAGCTTAGTCATGGTTGCTTTAAAGACTAGAGGGGAGGTTTCTAGTGCGTTTAGTCTTACTATTCAGAATATTTTATCGTCATCTTGTCGTTTTGGTAGTATTAATTTTACCCATGTTCACATATCCAAGAATCAGGTGGCCAATTGCATTGTTAGGTCACCGGGTTCAGTATCTGGCATCTCGGATTGGTTTGGTGAGAATAATTCAATCCTAATTATGCATTTGTTAACTGTTGATTTATCGAATTTACGAAAATTCGTTAACAAATGACAATAAGCCCAAATTCACACGATTGATCAACATGCGTAAGATATTTGGATGGCGAAATTGCATATACAACCTATAAATTAGTCATTGTAACCCCCAATTAACCCTCCAAATGACCCTTATATGTCACGTGCAATGCACGAGGGCAGAAGTGCCTTATCTCCGTTTCCTAACGACGCAACATCATCGTCTACACTGCGCTTCTCTCTACTCTCTGCCACTAAAACCCTCTGCTTCTGCTATATCCATAGCTAGGGTTTTCCCTTTTCAATTGTTTGCAGAGATACAGTTTCTGTAGGAATCGAAATCGAAATCGAAATCGAAATCGAAATCAAAATCAGCACCAAATGAAATGATGGTTGTTCAAATGGCCTTCTCTGCTCCATCGTCCCTCTTCTCCCATTGCTCTGCTCACAGACTCAATCCTCTCCTCCTGTCCCAACGACGTCGTTGCAGTGCCCTTTCTCGCTTTCATTTCAATCGTCCTAAGCTTAAACCTACTACTAGATTCTTCTCAGGTACTTCCCTCCATTTCTTAATGGCTGCTGATAGTAAGTAGTAACCAAAATGGAGGAGCTTCAATTCAATTTTTATACATTTTAATCATTGTTGTTTATTTGAAAGAAAAGAAGCCTTCAATTTTGTAATTTTACCATATTTACTATTTCTTGTTGCATTTCAGTTGTTGCTGCTGCATCAGAGAATGCTCAGAATGGCGTCTTTACTTCTCCGGATGCATCAAAGTCTTTTGATTTCATTTCGGAGGAGAGAATATACAATTGGTATTTCATCATTTTCCCATGGAACATGTCAATATTGAATTGGGTTATGGTTGTAATTTGAATAGTTATTTAAGTCTGACACTGATTCATGCAGTGTTTATAATAGCTTATCTTGCACTGTTATATTGATAAATCTTTTCAATTGTACTTTACAAATTAGTAACTTGTATTTGTTCTTGAGAACTTTTGGATGCATAACAAAACCCAAAATGTGCCTCAGAGAGTGCCCTCATTATTGAAGTTGATGTGTTTCTGCAGGGACACATTACTACTTTTTCTAACATCTTATAGCTATATCTGTACTTGTTATAATGATAAACATGAAAAGACTCTTAAAATTGGAAGAGCTATGGATTTTGAAAGAATAGAATTTTGAGGCAATGCCATTCAACAAAACACACAAATTGCATAAGGTTTCCCTTTTTATTTTAAACGTTTAATTTGGGTTTAATTTGGATTCATCTTGATATCTCCTCCCAAAAATGGGATATGGCGGAAGATAAATACTTAATATAATTTGACAAATGATACATCTAGGTATACTTTTATGGAATTGGAGCTTTGGCTGTTTTGATGTTGATCAACTATATAAATGGGTATGAATGAGAGACCGAGAAGACTAGTTTTAACTCAGGTGTTTTACCAGCTGTCATATTAATGTCTCTAGCCATCATTGCTAGCATGATTTTTATCCAGAGCTAAGTTAGTATTTCTATTAATATGAGATACTATGGGCCTTTTCTGTTGTCTAGATCACTGTAAGCTTATATTCTTAAGTCCGGGCTCCACTGGTGCGCCGACTGTTTCTGTGGTAGTTATTTTATATATTGTCATCACACATGATGTATTTACGTGTATTTGTTAAATATCAGGTGGGAGTCTCAAGGGTTTTTTAAGCCAAACTTTGACAGAGGAAGTGATCCTTTTGTGGTGTCTATGCCACCTCCCAATGTTACTGGTTCGTTACACATGGGGCATGCAATGTTTGTTACTCTTGAGGTTGTGATGTGGCTCCTATATACTTACAAATCATTTAATTTGTTTTTGTCTGGTGGGGGTACCAGGCTGTATAAGTGATTGCTAGATAATACTGAGCAGGTTTATAATTGTGAATGCTGATTTTTCATGCATTTATTGACCCCATGATTTATGGTTGTACTGTCATTGCTTTGGATCGTTTTTAATTGCTCATACTGATCTGTGAACTTCCTTTCTCCAGCTGCCCTGGGAAACTCTAGATGATATGCCAACTAAACTGTTAGCTTATTGTAATCTGGGAATTGGTTCACTTTCTGTTTTCTGACTTCTCTGCTTTATTTGTTCTAGTATTCTCTCTCTCTCTCTCTCTCTCTCTCACTCTCTCTCAGCATTATGAAATCTTTCTGTGCATCTGATCCTAGTTTGACAACCCATCTTCAAAATCTCTTAATTACTTACTGCACAACAATCCACTGTCATTCAAATTTACAGCAACAGGATGATAATTCCTTATTCATTTTGCATCACTAAGAATAATGTGAATTATTTGATGGTGTTTGGGCACATTGTATCCCGCTGATGTGATTTCCAGCTTTTGCAGTGATGATATTTCTTTCAATACTTATTTTTATGGTTTTCTATTGCTAGGATATCATGGTTAGATACCATAGAATGAAGGGAAGACCTACACTTTGGCTTCCTGGAACTGATCATGCTGGTATTGCAACTCAGGTTTGTCCTAGAAATATACTGATGCTGCCTTTTGGTTTCTCTGCCTTAAATTTATTCATGTTTTCATTGAGTCTTCTTTCATACACACGCCGTTCTGTGAATTGGATGATTTTTTTTTTTTTTTTTTAAATGCCAACGTGGGCCTTTACAGTTTACACTAGTTTTGTATATGCTGCTTAGTGTTGTGCATGTTTATAATAAAGTTAAATCATATTTTACTTGGCATATCATGTTGAAGCTCATATAATTCTTTTTCTTCAGTTGGTAGTGGAGAAAATGCTTGCATCAGAAGGAATTAAACGGGTTGATCTTAGTAGGGAAGAATTCACAAAACGTGTTTGGGAGTGGAAAGAGAAGTACAGTCACCCTTCCCTTACATCATTGAACTTTTGCTCTGAGCATTTTTCAAAATTTAATTATCTTTACTTGTGCTTACAACTATTATTAGTTACCCAATTATTTACTGCTTATACATTGTGCTTCATTATGTGAAATGTTATTGTTGGAGATTGCGCTGTTTCCTATTAGGTTGCAGTAAGTTGATTTATTTATCTATTTTACTTCTACCTTTTTTTTCTTCTTCCTTTTTTCTATTTTAAAATTTCAGGTATGGTGGAACCATTACAAATCAGATTAAGAGACTTGGCGCTTCTTGTGATTGGACTAGAGAACATTTCACCCTTGATGAGCAGCTAAGTCGTAAGACAGTTTTCTATCTTGTATAAATTGAAATGACCATTGATGTTGTTATTGATTCACTAGTAAGACAGTATCTGTTGAATAACATGGTAGCATTCAATTATTGCAGATCTAATCCTTATTGTTTTTCTCTTCTAGGAATGTAATAACAGGTTTGGATCTTGTACTGTTTAATGTTCTGACACAATGCATTTTACCTTTTGCAGGGGCTGTAATTGAGGCATTTGTCAGGCTTCATGAGAAAGGTTTAATATATCAAGGTTAGCTATATTCCATTGTACACTATTCCCAATATCTCATATATCTAGGAACTTGACATGTAATTTGAAGGCTATACAGTAATATCTAAAAGGCCAGCTTTGCCAGCTTTGCCAACTCTGTAATTCTTTTTCTTTTTTTTAATAACAACTAATTTTCTTTTGTAATGAGCAGTAGCAGAAATTGAGTATTCTTTTTGTGGTACTTCAAACTTCTGTGTGCATTACCTAACTGGTGTTGCCGAAGCCTTGATGCATTTTTGGCCTCTTAACAAACTCAAACTCGTAATCCAGCATCCCATAATAACTTCATTTTTTGTCCTTCCACACTTTTTTGTTTTCATTATATTCTGTTTTTAGAACTGTCACTTCCCTTGCAAATATAAGATGTTGAAGCAGTTTACTGTTTATGATATCCAAGCGTGATAATGACTGAAGTGAACTAATATTTCTTTCAGGGTCTTATTTAGTTAACTGGTCTCCTAATCTGCAGACTGCAGTTTCAGATTTGGTAATGTACTTTTGGCTTCATGTGGGTTTAACTCTATCATGTCTTTGTTGAAATCTTAACTGTTGAGATGGCACTTTGTTATTGGTGTTGTTTCTAAGGAAGTAGAATATTCTGAAGAGCCTGGTACCCTATATTATATCAAGTATCGTGTTGCTGGAGGTTCCAGGTATATTACGATGTGATATCATTCCTTGTCAGTGCATAACTAGATTGTACTTAGTCTTTTTTTATTTTTTATATTTATTTTTAATGTACTTTTTAGAAGTATATGCTTATTATTCTTAGCATGCAATTTTGGTATCCTGGAAAGTATCATTTATTTTGTTGCAATGTTCCTACTTCCTTGTGATGCCTTATTATTCTAATCTGGCATGGTTAGGCTTTGACAAATATAATGTTATTTTGTTTGAAAATTTTAAATACCGTAGTACTATAGTTGGCTAAAGGATTTTAGCCATATTTGTTGTAATTCTCACCTTCATAATGAAAGGATGATGCCTTCTTTTTCTTTTAACCATTAATAGTGGAATACAATTGTAAAAGCTGTTATTGTAGGCATTAAAAGCATTTTTAATGAAAGCATATTGGACACAACTTGATGTGTAGGTGAATCCACAAATCACGTGAACTTTTGCTTGTGTGTTGTCATTCGTGTAGGCTTAATTTAATATATCTGTTATAAGTTCCTTCAGCTTGATAAGGGTTGCGAAAGTATGATTGTTGATTTTCCAATGTCTTCAACTTGAAGGAGTGACTATTTGACAATAGCAACAACACGGCCCGAGACTTTATTTGCTGATGTAGCTGTTGCAGTGAATCCTCAGGTTGTTACCTGTGTTCCAAACTTTGTTATGTCAGTTACTTAGAAGTTATTTGTTTTTAGGAAAAAAACTCAATTGGTCCCTGAACTTTCGTATATGGATCCAATTTAGTTCTTGAACATTATTTACCCCAAAATAGTCCTTGAAATTTGGTACTTGGACCCAAATTGGCCCTTTCCGTCAACGTCCGTTAACTTTGCCCGTTAAAAATGCTTGTGGCAAAAAAATTAATATAATAAAAATCTAAATTAACAGTCACTTACATGACACTTATTTAATGAAAAATAATACTTAAGCACCATGTGACAAGATGATTGGTGATACAATTTTATTTTTATTTATTTATTTTTTAAAAATAATTTATAAATGCCACGTGTCACATAATGAGAAGTCTATTACATTTTTTTTCCGTTAAAAAATATTTATGGCACATGTGTCAAGAGGTGGATTGGTTGGTTCAGAAATCTTAACCTCACCTATTTTGACAAGTGGATGTCTTCATGTCAACAATTATTTGATTTTTTAAAATATTATAATTTGTCACGTCATCATTTTCAACGGATAAGTTAACAGTGTTAATGGCAAGGATCAATTTGGGTCCAAATATGAAAGTTGAGGGACCTGTTTGGGTCCAAAGGCAAAAGTCAAGGACTAAATTGAGTTTTATTCCTTGTTTTTATATGCTGACATATTTGGGTTCTTCACCTATCTGTCTGTGGGAGCAAGGGAAAAACTTTGTGAATGCCACTCTTAGTGCACGCAACCAAGATATAGTTAACTTTATATCCTTTTCCATCTAATTTGAATGTATGTGTTCTTATGTACAGGGAAAGGCTTGATATTAATTGCTTAAGTGCTTTTATCCTTTAATGTTTCCTTGTGTTTTTTGATTAGTTGCCTAGTTGAAGTGGATTGTATCCAGGGCTCAAAGCCATTATGTTCCTTTCAGTCTTAATTTTCCCTAGTTCATTTTGAAGGTTTAGAAGATGTTGAGTCTTTTATTTCATGGCTTAGTTGCGGTAACCTTTTTTGTTTGTTTCTGACTTTCGGCCATTTCTTGGCCAGCAGCACGAGGGTTGGAGAAAGTTTTACTTAACTGATTTATAATTGTTGTAAACTAATAGGATGAATACCTTTTCAAATCTTGCACATAGAATTTATCTATTAACCTTTTTTTTTTGTTTCTGAGTTTCGCCCATTTCTTGGCCAGCAGCACGAGGGTCGGAGAAAGTTTTACTTAAATGATTTATAATAATACCGTGGTTGGTTGTTGTTACACAGGATGATCGTTATTCCAAGTATATTGGTAAGATGGCAATTGTGCCCATGACATATGGCCGCCACGTCCCCATTATTGCTGACAAGGTAAAACATCCATCATGTAAGCATTAAAGACTTGTGAAACATGCAATGTTTATTATTCATGAAGCTAAAAACTCGAATAATCATCATATCATATTTTAACAATAGGGTAAGGTCGTCTTGTCATCATTGGCTTTGATGACTTATTTTTCTCCATTAGAATGCTCGGAAGTGCAATGCCTACATTTTCGGTTCTCCTGCGAGCTCAAAAACCACCATCTCATTTTTTATTCCCTTCTTACACCTACTGAAAAAGCTGAAATCGACAATTTTCATTAATTTTGTTATACTTGATATCTCATTCATTTGTTTTTCTACAATTGTTTATTCCTCAATTTCAGTTGCTGTTCTGGGCATCATTATTCACTAAATATTTCTGTTGTGGTAGTATGTGGATAAAGACTTTGGAACTGGTGTGTTGAAGATTAGTCCCGGACATGATCATAATGATTATCTTCTTGCTAGAAAGCTGGGTCTCCCAATCCTCAATGTGATGAACAAAGATGGGACGCTTAACGATGTTGCTGGACTGTTCTGGTAAAGCAATGGATTGATTTATGTTTATAATTCTTTATTCTTGGGAATAATTCCTATTCTGGTTAGACCTAACAAATAGGAATGTGGTTGCAATGCTAGTGGCCTTGATCGGTTTGAGGCACGAAAAAAATTATGGTCAGATCTTGAAGAGACAGGCTTAGCTGTAAAAAAGGAACCCCACACTTTGAGAGTTCCAAGGTCACAGCGTGGTGGAGAGGTGTGTTAATGTTTCTTAACTCATACTCTTGAATCTTTTAGAATATAGTGGAGGAGAATGGATGCCTCTTCCTCTGGAATTTGTTCTGATATTGTTTCATTTCAATATTTTTATTGCATGTTATCAGATCATAGAGCCACTAATTAGTAAGCAGTGGTTTGTAACTATGGAGCCCCTGGCTGAGAAGGCCCTTCGTGCTGTTAAAGAAGGAGAAGTGAAGATTATACCTGAAAGATTTGAGAAGGTATGTCAATTAAACATGGTGCTTTTCTCTACTTAGTTTCAAAATTTGAATGTGTAATCAGCATTTAACCATAGCCTCTCAGATATTATTCAGTACACGTTTGATTGGATTTTTGTACTTACAAACATATGCAATCTGGATCTCTAATGGAATGGGTTTAATCAATATTTCATCTGTAATTGTTACTACTGACATCTTACATCAGATGTTTGCCATGCTTATGCTTTACATTCCTTACAGATTTATAATCACTGGCTATCAAACATTAAGGATTGGTGTATTAGTAGACAACTATGGTGGGGACATCGCATTCCTGTTTGGTACATTGTGGGGAAAGACTGTGAAGAAGAATATATAGTTGCTAGGAGTGCTGATGAAGCTCTCGAGAAAGCTTATAAGAAGTATGGAAAGAATGTAGAAATATACCAGGATCCAGATGTTCTTGACACTTGGTTTTCAAGGTTTGTTGATGACACTTACTAACCCATTTACTTGAAGATTCTAATTGTATTACTATATGAGTTTACATAATGATTAGGAGAAGTTTTTAGGTTGATGTAAATTTCCTCCTGGATTTGGCCTACATCTGAAAACAGGTTTTCATTGAAATATTTAATATAATAATCTCACTGTTAGACTGCCAATGTTTACATGATATGAGCTTAGTCCCTTGCAAGCGGAGTCTGTTTCCTTAACTAGTGGCCCGATTGATTTGGGTGACCATGAAATCAGGAACGCTGTTTTGTGGGCATAGAGTTCAAACTGCTTTGTCATTCCTGTTCTTCATATACTAAATGCATTAATGATGCTGGTCTCTGGACTCATACGAATTCTGTTGAACATACTCCACAATTGATATTTACCTGTTATTTCAAAAATATCAGAAAAATAATAGAAGTTGTACGTTCAGTATGAAAAGATTTCCAAAGATCTTATAGCTTGAAACTTTTGATCACATTTAAGTTACCATTATTTGATGAAAAATGTTAAAAAGTAATGAGTAGCTATTCCGAAAATGGATGCTTATATTTTAAGAAAACCTATGGTATTCATCTCTGCAGTAATACTTTGAGTTGTCTGCTATGAATGGTACAAGTTTCTACACATCTGTTCTTAAACCAAAATGAATTACCAAAACTGTGCTTTTCTCACACCCTCAAAAAGAAAGAAAAAAGAAAATGAATAATAATAATATATAATTGTATTCCTGCTGAGATTCTGGAAATTCACCTGGACTATGGTTGAACTTCCTAACTGTTAAAGTTTTGTATGATCCAAAGTTCCCAAGCTTTTTTTGTTGAAAGAGAGTCTTCGTTCTATATTTTGAGGATAGATTGCAATAAGAACAAGTAATAGAATATTAATGTGATAGTTCACTTTCTGGTTGATTCTAAATTCTCAGTTACATAATTTTGGAATGTGACTTGGAGAACTGAGGTTCCTTAGCTCGTAATTCACTTAAAGTTACACAGTTGTTCCTCAATGACTATGTGTCAAGGCTTTGATACACATTGTGTATGGGGGTTTACCCACAAATACTTGCTCAATGTTGCCATAAATTAAACTTCTACAATGTTAGAATTTCAAATGAGCTACTAAATTTACCTTAGTCACTTTTCTCTTCAGTGCACTGTGGCCTTTCAGTACACTCGGATGGCCAGATGTGTCAGCAGAGGATTACAAACACTTTTATCCAACAACAATGCTTGAAACTGGGTATGTGCTTCTTTTTTCTAAATCATGTCATGCATTTATGTTATTGAAATACATATACAGTAAATAATACCTGCAAGTTATCAACTTATGCTAGTATTTCAGATAGGATTGGACATGTAAATGTCAATACAAAGGGAGATTTAGCTTCTTATGTGAATGGTTGCTGTGAGCACTGCATGATTTCAAATTTTTTTTTTTAAATAGTAATAGCAATCCTTCTTATTACTTTAGTTTGTTAATCTACTTTCTGTTTAGACAGGCATGATATATTGTTCTTTTGGGTAGCAAGGATGGTCATGATGGGAATTGAGTTCACAGGGACTGCTCCATTTTCAAATATTTATCTTCACGGACTCATCCGTGACTCACAGGTGAGTAAAATGTACTGGTAGAGTTGCTATGATTCTTTAGATTGTACTGAGCAGCACTCTTGTGTAATGAACTAAGCAGTTTGAGGTTACCTTTTCGGAGGTTGCTTTTTATCTTTCTGGGATTCTTATATTACTTGACTATGTGTATTTATACTTATAGATGTAACTCAATTGACATTTTTTCCTTGTCTCATTTTGTGTTGTTACAATCTCTAAGTGTTTATGAAAGTTATTGTTCGTAACTCATGTTTACATCTTGATGTCTGGTAGCATTCTCTTATAGTTTTGGATAAGAAGTCACTGAATTCTATTTCATATTATATTGAGGCAAAATGGATGTTGGTTCCTCAATAATCAGTATCCTTCCACATCATTTCTTTAAATTCAAGTTTTTGTGCAAAACATGGTGTCTCATTGTTTAGAATTTCACTTCCCAGTTGCCTCAGTCTAAACGAACTGTTAGCGTCAAACATGGCAAAACTCATTTCCCTAGAGGTTGCATACTGTTTGCGAGTTCATGGGAGGCATATATTTCAACATGTGTTTGTGTGTACATTCTTGTATATTGAAATGGCTAGGAAGGTTTACCTTAATGGAACCAAGATAAATTGCATTGGCTTTCTCTTACAATATGAGTATAATCAAGAACATATTACTGATCAAGTTCTGTAATAGAACCAACTTACCATGGTTCACTAATAACAACTATTGTCTACCTTCTCTGTTATGTGTGTGTTTCAGTTACTTCATAACTCAAGCATGAGTTCTCTTCCCACAAATCATATTATCTACTAATTGTTTCAGGGGCGGAAAATGTCTAAATCATTGGGAAATGTAATAGATCCTCTTGATACAATCAAGGAGTTTGGCACTGATGCGTTACGATTCTCAGTTGCTCTAGGAACTGCTGGTCAGGTTTGTCTTGTGTTTAAATCTTTCAACATTTGAATATTGTGAGGCTATTTGTAGTAGGCAGGCTGTTTTTCATAAGTGGTTTTATCTGTGCTAGATGTTGCATTTTATACTAATTTCACACATTGTTTTCTTCCAGGATCTCAATTTATCCACTGAGAGATTGGCCTCCAACAAGGCCTTCACTAACAAACTTTGGAATGCTGGCAAGTTTGTGTTGCAGAATTTTCCTAGTCAGAGTGATGTATCTGCTTGGGAAGCTATACTGGCTTACGAGGTATGTTTACTTTTGTTTCTCAGGTTGATGAAGTGGGGTTAGATCACATGTGTTCCAAACCTCCATGCCGCCGTGCTATTATGAATAGTTTGTCTAAAAAAGATGGGAGTTGTATTCTTGTAAAATGTAAAGGCTTGATGCACAGATCTTACGTGTTTCTTACTTCTGCCTCTGCCTCAAATAAAACTTGGTTGTAGTTTTACGATATTTTATCCTCTAACAAGTTTACTTGTATAGAGAAAATGTGATCAAGTAGTTTATTTGCAACAAATATTGTCCTTAATCCTTAATTCAGTTTATATTTTTTCAATTGATACTTAGTTATCCTTTCTGTCATACAGAGTAAAGTTTCTGTCTGCTTAAAACATAGAATATATTGCATATGCTTTATTGCTGCAGAAAGAATAATTGTGAATTAGCAAAAGTAATACTAATTAATAAGCTTTCCACACTATCTATGTAAAAAGTTTCATGCCAGGCAATTACAATGCTCCATTTTTATCTTTAAGCAAGTCAAATCTTCATATT
Organism: Pelargonium cotyledonis; assembly: GCA_036897625.1. Lineage (NCBI taxonomy): Eukaryota > Viridiplantae > Streptophyta > Magnoliopsida > Geraniales > Geraniaceae > Pelargonium > Pelargonium cotyledonis. The sequence goes on along the minus strand of JAYMTA010000313.1, from coordinate 5,644 downwards.
AAGATCTAACATGACCTCACTGAGTTGAAAGATCATGCTGCGTCTTATGTTTAATCAGCTTTGCCCATTCGGGACTTTAGAACATAGACCACTCAAAGACTTAGAACTTTCATCCATGTTAATACACAACATGCGTCTCACGTTTAATCAGCTTTTTCCCCATTCGGGACTTTAGAACATATACCACTCAAATACTTAGAACTTTCATCCATGTTAATACACATCTTCTCCATAAAATTGAGATTCTATCTTAAGAATGAAATGTCTGCATAGTGAACGAGCATCAGACTGCAAACACAATTCATTTGTAAAGGATTATTTTTGTGTGTCCTAGGTTTGAATATTGCTAGATAAAAAAGATAAGAGTTATGAACTTCAAACTTAAAAAAGAAGTAATTGCATTTACTCAATCTGTCAACCTTTATTGTAGTCAAAACTTTGTTTAGTTTGGTTCAAGCCTGCTCTGTTAACTTAAGCAAATAATCGTTTTTCAGTTTGACAAAGAGGAGCATCTACTGACTCTACCTTTACCAGAGTGTTGGGTGGTAAGTCGACTGTTATATTACACTTTTTGTATTGGTTTCTCAAATGGTCTTTTAACTTGCACGTCAACTTTGTCAAAATCAGGTATCAAAACTTCATTTGCTTATCGACACAGTCACTACAAGCTATGACAAGTATTACTTTGGAGATGTTGGAAGAGAAATATATGATTTCTTCTGGGGTGATTTTGCTGATTGGTATGTTCAAATGGTTAGAAGTAATTTTAATTGACAAGTTCGTCTTTTTATCATGTACATAACATTCTTCAGCAACGAACAAATTGCTGGTCAAAGAAACTAATAAAAGAGCCATAGTTCTTCGTAAGTTCTCCCTATTGAAAGAATGTAAAGTTTATTGCCACTTGAATAATTGTCAAGCTAATATAAATGCATCATTTATATACAACTTCTTATAGAAAATCAAAAGATTTGAGACTTGAAAAAAGAAACTGGTTGATAAAAGTGGATCTTTTAGCTAGCTTAATGCTGCTTTACTCTCATCATTTTGGGAACATTAAAGATATCTTAATACTATCAAGGGCCAGTCCATTGCATATCCAGCTTCTGACCACCATAGTACTGTAATGACCTAATTGTACTAGGAAAGTAATGAAATACGTAAGAGTATACATACAACCTACTGATGAAGTTTTTGCTTCTTGATTTAAGTTTGTAATGTAACTGCTTTGGTTAATCCAGCTGTGTGAGTGGGAGGAGGTCTCAGGATCAATCCCCACTCAATACATCTTTGGTGGCGGTGGTATAAGAGAGCACTTCGGTACAAAAAGGTGCCAAAAGCTCTAGGGTAGGGTTAAGAGACATAGTCTCTTTCCTGAACACTATTGGTTCCTTGTATATATACCCCTTTAGGCCGTTGCTTATCTCAAAAAAAAAAAACTGCTTTGAAAACTAATGCAAATTCAGTGTTTTCTTTGAATTTCCTAAAACTCACCCTCCCTATTGGTGAATGCTTTCCAAATTTTGGCAGGTATATTGAAGCTAGTAAAGCTCGCCTTTATCAGTCAGGAGATCATTCTGTTGCTTCAGTTTCACAGGCAGTTCTTCTGTATGTCTTTGAAAACATACTGAAATTGCTGCATCCATTCATGCCATTTGTGACTGAGGAACTGTGGCAGGTATTGGTTTCTAGTATTTCAGCACTGTTTTGAATGTGGCAAGTAGTAATTTTTTTCAGTTGCTACTATAATTCGTTCTTTGTCTATATATTGTTTTGGAGAGATTCCATTAGATTCGTCAACTAAATAACAGTAAAATATATTCATTTGGCCTTTGATCAAATGACTGCATTATGTGACTTCTAACACACAGGCACTCCCCAAGAGGAAAGAAGCTCTTATGGTATCTTCGTGGCCAGAGACTTCACTTCCCAGGCTTAGCAATTCAATTAAAAAATTTGAAAATTTACAAGCTTTGGTGAGTAATTACTTGTTTACAACACTTAATCTGCTACTTTATAAAATGTTTGGCTCCTTTATTTTTGAAAATAAATTAGTCATTAATATCTTACTCTTCAATTATACAGACTAAGGCAATCCGAAATGCTCGAGCAGAATATTCTGTTGAGCCAGCAAAGCGTATATCTGCATCTATTGTTGCAAGCGAAGAAGTTGTTCAATACATCTCTGTATGTACAGTCCACATTTTTAGTCATATATCTTATCAAGAAGTATGTTTGTATGTTTTCAATTTTAACTGAATTTTCCAAGCATGCTCCCCTTCAATCTTTGTTTTGCTTGGTGCTCAACAAAATTATGCTTTCACATCTTACATTCAACTCAAAACCTCCAATAAGCATTAAATTCTATCCTACATTCAGATCTGGATTGGTATGAAGTTATCTGCTTAGATTTGGCCATCCTATGAGCCTGAAGACCAATTATATCTTTGAGACTGCTCACATTATCCATCTAGAAAATAAAATTGCAACAAGTTGCATTCCATTTGTAGTGTTATCTAATTGCTGGTGTACTTTTGAGTGTCAAATAGGGCTGAGTCGTTTTCAGTTGACAGCTAGATATACTAGTTGAAACCTATTGAAATACTGGTTGTTATTCGTGCAAGGGAAATGTCTGATTCTGGTACCGTCTATCATGGTTTAAAAATATTGATATGTTTCAAGGTGTACAGAGGAATGTGATTGCTTTTAGTACTATTTGTATTCTATGAAAATCTAGAAGACTTCACATACAAAATCCAGACGTCAATTAACTCAAATAAGTGTCTAGTTTCTACATGATTTTTATGGGCTGTCTTTAGGGTGGATGGTGTCAGTGGTTCCGCTGTATAAGAAACTTGATCATGTCATGTTTTGGCCAATCTTTGATATTTTCCATTTAAGTATGCAATGTATGGCCCTGTACTTGAAATATGGCTAGGATGGTAGAAATGAAGCAAGTGGTACTTTGAGTCGATCTGTCAGTAGCTTCACCCAATATTTAATTCCTTGAAAAAAAACTACCATAGCATTTTTTTTTTTTTAACTAGTTGGGCTACACAATAGGGGTAGCTCTCCCCTATAAACCCCACCCCACCCCACCCGACGCAATGGTATTAGAACCCACGACCTCCTAAATGGAGATGTGAGTCTTGACCATTGCGCCATCCCCTAGGGGACCTACCATAGCATATGAAAATCGTATAATATTACTTTAGATGTGTTATTATTTATTTCAAGTTCTGTATTTATGTAAAGTCAAGCCCCCATTTTCAACAATCTTTTACATGTCAAGTCATGCTTACAGACCAATCTAAAAAAATTAGTAGGCAGATGCCACAGACTTCTATTTTTTCATGCCTTTATGAATTCATGGTAGCATTCTGAGCATATATTTGGAAAATTGACGATAGATAATTTGCTTGATGCAGAAAGAGAAGGAGGTTTTAGCTCTTCTTTCCAGGCTAGATTTACAGAACGTTCACTTTACAGAGTCTCCACCAGGCATGTTTAGTTGTATATTATGTTTCTTTTTGGCCAAGAATTTTGGATAATTATTTGGTGTTCTGCTATTGTTTTGTGATGTTGCTTATTTATATATTTCTGGTGAATGAATGCCCTGACATCACAGTTGATGCAAATCAGTCTGTGCACCTTGTTGCTAGTGAAGGGCTAGAGGCATATCTTCCTCTTGCAGACATGGTTGATATCTCTACTGAAGTCCAACGTCTTTCTAAACGCCTTTCAAAGATGCAAACAGAGTATGATGGACTTGTAGCTCGCCTCAGCTCTCCAAAAGTATGAACTTTGTTTACTCATACATTTTACATTCTATACATGCACATACTTACAGTGTTTTCCATTTCTCGCTATACTGTGATCTCCTGAAAATGGCATGTCTAATTATCCATCAAGTGAATTAAATCTTTTTACTTGATTCATGCTTCATAGCTACAAAAATAAAAAATAAAAAAAATCAATTAAGCTTGGACAGTCATTTCATTTTAGTCCAGTTACAAATTATTTGTCAGAAAGAATTTAAAAAAGCATGACACCGTTCCATGTAAATGGGCTCTGAAAGCATGTTACTATCACTTGAACCAAAAAAATATTCTGTGGCCAATCATTGTGATGGCTTGTTAATTGATTGGCGCCATTTCCTTCTTCATTATTTAACAAGCGTGATGGTGGTTGATGCATGTGGACGATTGCATGTCTGAAAAATCTGATTTCTTCTCTCTTGCAGTTTGTAGAGAAAGCTCCTGAAGATGTAGTGCGTGGGGTTAGAGAGAAGGCTGCAGAAGTAGAAGAGAAACTAACTCTTACCAAAAATCGCCTAGCTTTCCTCCAATCAACTGCTTTGGTCTCAAAATAGACTTCAACAGTCTTCTCAAATTTCCCCATTTCCATGGATCAATCTCTCCGTCAGACCAAATACAATACTTATCTTCACAACTATAACAGTTCATCAGCATTTGGCAGCTAATCATTCAGAGACGATTTCTACAAGGAGTTGCACATACCCTCACGAAGACTTGAAGAATTACATTACATTTATCTCGGGTTGCATTAAACTCATTCTTGGCACTTTTGTATCTAGTGCTTGGTAGCTAGTTTTTGTTTCGTACACAATCATAGCCACCAAGCATATTATATAGGCTTATAGCAATGTACTTCCCTACTTTTTCTTGTCTGATATTGTCCGTTTTGATAGGTACACTAAGCTCTTGAATCATTCCTTGGGAATTTTATTGGCAATCATTTCTTAGGGCAAGAATGTACAGCTTACAGATTTGTGAACCAACCAATTCTGTTTTAACTTGAATTGTTGTGCATGTAATTGCTGTTTTCTTATACTTGTCAAAATAAAATTCCTAAACCATATGAGCTTGTAATCTTAAGGTGATTGTGCAGTGTTGTCAAGCAAAAGATGATTGTATTTTTTTATTATTAAAAAAAATACTCATTCGTTCCAAAATAAGTGTCTTGTTTTTATTTTTTGCAAAAATTAAGAATTATAAGATAATTTAGTGTGTTTTTAATATTATTCTCACTTTTTCACTTACACATCATATGCAAATATGCTTATGTGCATAAGTGATAAGAGTAATATGAGAAAATCAATAATATAATAGCTTAAAACTAGAAACATAACACTTATTTTGAGATAAAATATAAACAAACATGACACTCATTTTGGAACGGATGGATTATTTTTTTTTGTAATGGTAGTTCCGGACAACATACTACTCTTGTCCATGTCATCATTGAAATTTACCAACTAGACTAGGGGTGGTTTAACAACATTATACACCGTAGTTCTTTCAATTCTTAAAATGTATGTGTTTCCAACTTAGAAATCCTCTACTTCATCTTCTTCTTCATCTTTGACTGTATTTCTCTGCTTTCTATGAGAAGTCGTGGGTTCAATTTTTAGAGTCGAGTGGGGTGGAGTGGAGATTTAGAGGAGAGGTAGTCTACACCTCAACTGATAATATAAAAAAAAAAAAAATACACATACCTCTCATTTTAACTATATTTATTACACATTCCTCCTCTAAAGATCATGATATAACTTTCCTCACCCCTGACAGGCGAAGCCCTATCCCCCTCCAAACAAAATCTCCAAAAACCAAAGACACCAGAT
>JAYMTA010000312.1:0-31635 GCA_036897625.1 Pelargonium cotyledonis | reverse complement strand
CACTGAGTGTTTTAGTATGGCTGTGCATGAATTAGGGCGGACCGAAAAAATAGCCCAGGCCGACCCGAACCGTAAGGATTCGGTCTGGTCTTGATTCATAATTTTATGTTTATTCAGTTCAGTCTAATTCCAGACTGATGCCCAACACTACGTTTCAATTCTAATTTTTATGATTAAAATGATTTTGTAAAATAAATAAATTAAATTATGAAATCTTGACATGGTTCCATACTTCGATGAACAAGTTGAACACCTGTTAGAAGCATAGTTTTATTATTGCATCAACATGCTATAAGTTGAATCCTCCTTCGGTCACTTCTATGCTTTTTGCAAATTTAAAAATAATATAGTCCACGCCTATAATTTATTATTCGATATTATCACTTAACAATTTTCGTCAAGAAAACATTATTATCATTTTTAAATTCAAATAATTTTGTAATCTCATTAATAAAAATCAAATTATTTTTAAACTCGTGCATATAGCATTCCTAAGAGTTTTGCTACCAAACGTGGTCCTATCTTGCCCCGCGAGCAAAGTTATCACGAGAGTCGAGAGCTTTGTTGCCCATTGCGGTCATTTGGGTTAGTCACTTCTAGTTCGATAGTTGTCGCGAGAGCTTTGTCGATCATTGGGTAGGCACACCGACTCGACATTGGAATGTAGCTATCCCGAGAGCTAGTGTAAATTGTTCTCGAAGATGAGTCGCTAAGTTTGGTTTTTTTGTTCCGGTGCGAGTCAAATTGGATACACCTAACAAAAATTAAATAAATCATTAAGTAATTGTATTATTTTTATTAGTATTAAAAAATTAGTAACAAGCCGTCACTAAACAGAAACAAACCACCTCAACACCACCAACAACATAAAAATTCGATGAAAGCAATGTGAAGGCATCGATGGAAGCGAAGCTCGATCGGCATCGATTCCCATTCAAATTCTCTTGTGTTGTGTCGCTATCAATCCTCGCCTCCGCCACCACAACCACCATGATTCCATTTTCTCGTACCCTTCAAGCTTCTATTTTTGCTTCATTTCTCATATAAATGTCACTGTTTCTCGATCCCGATCTTCCTTCTTCTTTCGCCGCCTTGCTTCCTCCGAGCAAGATCTGCTCGGTCCCGTGCCGTCCGGGTCGCCGGAAAGCTGGGTTTTCCGGCGAGACCGGAGGTGGGTTCTTTTCTGTGAGCTTGTCGGTGAAGGGGGGTGGGTTGTTTTCCGGCGAATCGAGCGAGGTTTTGGGGAGAAATGGGAGGAAAAGTTCGGAGGATGAGGTGGAGATGTACGAGGAGAAGGTGGAGGAAAGGAGAGAGCAAGGATCTGGAGCTATGAATGTGACGAAACATTTGTGGGCTGGAGCTGTGGCTGCTATGATCTCCAGGTTTGTGCTTTGGCTTGTTCTGTAATGTCATTTTCTTGTTTTTGTCCGTTTTGGGAATGTTGAGATTTTGAGAACGGTTGGTTTTTGTGGTTCGGGTTTTTTGATTTGTACATGTTTTGGAGTCTCATGTGAATTATGATGCAAAAAATAGGGAAAAGGAGAAACCTTGTGATTGAAACATCAACCAATGTGACTTGTCATGTCATATGTTTACAAACATGTCGTCTTCAATGTCGTATCATGTTTGTGACGAACCATATATCACATGCTCAACTTGCAATACGACTCTAATATGGCACATTAGCACGAATTGGCAGCAGCTTTAGATATGCGGCTGTTAATTAATGTGTCATGCCGTGTCATATGTTTACAAACATGTCGTCTTCAGTATCGTATCATGTTCGTGATGAACCATATATCACATGCTCAACTTGCAACACGACATTAATATAGCACACTAGCGTGAATTGGTAGCTTTAGATAGGCGACTGTTGTTTCTGACTAAAATGTTGTTAGGTGCCATTTGATGCTTGCATGCACTTGTGACCACTGAAAGCGTCTTGAGAAAAAAAAAGTGTTTGAGATAAGCCTCTAATAGGATGATGGTAGTCATGGAATGATTTGAGGCATTTATGTTGTATATATATGTGATGAGAGAAAAGGAATTATCTTGGAGTTTCAATGGAGCCCGAAGAAATTCTGGCCTCATAATAGGTAATGGATTGAGAAGATATTATTGGGAACTTACCACCAGTTCCCTTCTCTGCATAACTGTGGAAAATAATGGAGTTCCTCTCATTTTCTTTTCAGAAATATGAACAAAGTTCTTTGTTTGATTAAATGGGTAGAAAGGAAAACTTGAAAAGAAGAAAAAGTAATAGAACTTTGTTCTTGACTAAGACTCTTGATGTGTTGGAGCTTAGTCTCAGTGAGATGGTTTCATTTTACAGCATTTTTTATACTTTATTTTACTGTACATACCAATATACCAATGTATAAATAAGGATGTTGAAGCTGAAGAGTATAGAAATGAAAGAAGATATAACTTCGGGAGTCTAAAAAAGTAGATTAATGTTTATGTTTTGATTCCATGCGTTAGTGCCTTGTGGATCATTAAATAGTTCGCATTATGTTATATTTGATAGTGTCTTTCTTCGTTTCCATTTCATTGCATCACATTGTCTGCGTGAATCCGTTCGTTGTATCAGAACTTGTGTTGCACCACTTGAGAGACTGAAGCTTGAATACATTGTTCGTGGGGAGCAGAAGAGCCTTCCTGAACTTATCAAGACCATCGCAGCTTCTCAAGGCTTGAAAGGATTTTGGAAAGGAAATTCTGTCAATATTCTTCGTACTGCTCCTTTTAAGGCTATAAATTTCTATGCCTATGACGCATACCGAGTTCAACTGACAAAGCTGTCCGGGAATGAGGAAGCCTCTAATTTCGAGAGGTTTGTTGCCGGTGCTGCAGCTGGCGTTACCGCTACCTTGCTCTGTTTACCAATGGATACGGTATGTGGCAACTTCTTTTCTATTTCAGCTTTCCTGTAACTGTGATTCAATGATGCCATTTCGGGCTAGATCAAGCACATACGTGAGAATTTCAGTTACTGAAACTCCTTGTGAGTCAGTGAAGATATGGATTGTAGATTAATGTGTCTGTCGTGTTAGCATGTTGGTATTGACTCTAAAACAAATTGTGCAGTGACTGTACTGCAATAAAAAAGTTGTAGTTTTACACCGTTATAAAGATTCTGGCTCTAAATAACTACAAATTTTGGTGCCGAAAGGTCGATTTTATTTGAAAACTTACTCTTTTTTCTTCTGTATGTTATAGTTTGAAACAAGGTTCTCATGCTAGAGCTTAAGTATAAAAAGAAGAAGATGATGATGTTGATTACGATGATGAAGAAAAATGAGAGTTAGAGTTAGCTAAATTAGGAGAAGTTAGATTACGTAGGAGAAAGAAAAATATAAAAATCCAAATTTCAGTGTCGAAATTTAGAAAAGTTTGAAGTTTTTGGCATCAAAATCTTAGTAGGGTTGTGATAGTGTAGTATTTGAATTGATTTTTCAATCCTAATATATATTAATAATTTTCAGATCAGGACACAAATGGTTGCGCCTGGTGGGGAAGCTTTAGGTGGTGTAATTGGTACTTTCCGCCACATGATCCAAACCGAAGGACTCTTCTCTCTGTACAAAGGTTTAGTACCCGCAATTATAGCCATGGCCCCTTCAGGCGCAGTTTTCTACGGTGTTTACGATATTTTGAAATCGGCTTATCTTCATTCCCCGGAAGGGAGGAAAAGGATTCAACACATGAAACAGGAAGGGAACGAGCTGAACGCTTTCGAACAACTAGAGCTGGGTCCCGTTAGAACGCTGTTGTATGGAGCAATCGCAGGCGCTTGTTCTGAAGCCGCTACGTATCCATTTGAAGTTGTGAGGAGACAGCTGCAGCTACAAGTTCGAGCAACCCGGTTAAATGCACTGGCAACTTGTGTGAAGATGGTTGAGGAAGGAGGTGTTCCTGCTCTTTATGCAGGATTAACCCCCAGCTTGTTGCAGGTACGACACATTTTCTATTGATTTATTTGTTCGTGAATTCCTCTGTTTCGTACTTTCGTTATTGACCAAGTCCACGAAGATGGAAATATACATGAATGGTGATTGAATCATAAGTTCAAACTAGTATAGACTATAGAGTCATTAAACCAGTTAGTAACAGCCTAGGGCACACGAGGTCGGTATTTTGAATATGAGGCGGGAAAATAATTTTTAAAAGGGTGGCTCAGTGCACGAGTCTACCACCAATATGGAGTCTGGGGAGGGGCATTAATGTACGCAACCTTCCTCAGTCCCCGTACTTTTAGTTACATAGAGACTGTTTTCTTGACTCAAACCTGCACAAGGCAACAACCTTCACCGTTGCACCATAGGCTTATCCTCTCGGGAAAATATTTCAAACTAGAAAAAACATTCTAGGTGTGTCCTGACTCCTGAGGCCGGTAGAAATCGTTTAACTGATTAGCTTGGTGGTGGGGACCACCTCTGATGGTGTTAAGTCAGTTTAAACTCTTGGGAGAAAATGAGTTTAGGAGTGCAACAAGTAGTTAGATGGGTTGTCCCTTACTTGCGCCATACACCTCCACGTGCAGGAAAGGCGCCCAAGATTGGACCCTGCACCTCATCAAACCCCCGATCGATGGTGCGCGCTATTAGTAACATTTAATGAAATAAATGACATCCTAGAGTATAGGAATATAGTGACTTGTAAAGATTCCACTGTTGCTTATCTGAATCGTTTTTATACTTTTTCTACATTTGTATGGAATAACTGATCATTGGATTGCCCAACAGTCTCTTCAGGGTCATCGGCAACTCTTACATTTCTAGGTCATTAACATTGATTTTCCCGACGTCACTTGACTTATATACGGCACGTCTCAAAAATTTCAGGTTTTACCCTCTGCTGCGATAAGTTACTTGGTGTACGAGTTCATGAAGGTTGTTCTGAAAGTCGAGTCTTCATAGCTCGGAAAGCTTGTATGTTTGGAAGATGCAGCTGAAAGTATTTTTGGTATGCTCTTTATAGAGTAAACAAAAACCAGCAAATCTTCCTGTTCTAACCGAAACTAACATAAAATTTGATCGTTTTTTTTTATCGAGTTTCTCGACATCAGTTCAAATTTTGAATCGAAAAATCCAAAGATTGTATTTGACTGAAGAATAATATGCTGTGTTGATTTAGTAGTTATAGTGAGTTGCTTATATTAATCAACGTTTGTGTGGAATGGTACTTGTATTGCTGTCGTTTGAGTGTGCTTTGTATCAACTATACGGTGTCAACCATGTAGAGCTGTTAATTTGGATCGATTGTCTTAAAATCGATCCGATCCGATCCTATTACTTTCGGATATGATCGGATTCTTTCTACAAAACTATTGTTCGAGTTGGACAAATTTACTCATTTTACACAAAAAGTTGAAATATTATTCAATCTGATCCGATCCGAGTATCAGATCACTCTAAGACTATGGTTTCGGAACTCAATAATTCAACGGATGATACAAAGTTCGGTTTTAAAGGACCCGAGTGGAATCAATGAGATTATATGGGTCCCAGAAGAATCTAATTTTTATTTTGGGTCTAAACCATGAGGTTTCTGAGCGGATCCGCAAATTTGCAGTTGACCCATTTAAGCCGTTCTACCACACTCAAACTAATCCTCGTTCGAGCCGGGTAGGACCACAAGGGCGGCAAAGCTCTCCCTACCAAGTTTCAACGCAGTTGCATTCCCTGGGACTCGAACTCGAGACTTCAGATTAAGTTGAGACAAGTCCTTACTAGTTGACTCACGCGCTTGGTGGTAGAAGAGCCTATTTTTATTTATTATAATTACGTTATAATATTAGTAATTCAAGACATATTAACTTTTAAAAAATTCCGTTGGAAAAAAAAGACTTAATTTTTTTTCGAGATAAATAAATAGAGCAATGTTATATCTACAAAAATAAGTGTACAAAATGATGTGTCCGCAAGTAAGGCATGACATATCAAATATTCTTTTGATGAGTTGGCCCAATTACAACGCGCCACGTGTGCAAGATGTCTAATAAATCGGGCGATTTGCGCCAAAAATTCATGGGAGAATAGTGATATCATATACGTCGAATTATTGTTCGTTAAAATTAATTTTAAACTACAAAAAATACGAAATAAATAAGCACCACGTAGGCTACCACATCATTATTTAGCATTTTTCAAATAAATAAATAACATGTGCTTTCGTGTAATATTTGAGAAAATGAAGTCTTGAAAATTTACTACTAAAAAAACGCGGTTTTTTCCACTCCGGGGGCGAACGCTCCTTCCTCTGCAACATCCATTTCTCTTATTTTCTTTTCATTTTAGCCCCTAACTATATTTTTCTTTGCATTTTCACCCTCGTCTCCGTCACATCTATCTCGGCGACTGTGTTTCAGTTCTATAATCACCGAGCAAGTAACCTAGTACCTGTTCATGGCTGAAACTAGGCGCTACGCTCTCGGCAATCAACTAGGTCAGTATCACTTCTGCTCCCGAAGCATTTAATTTACTTTTCTTCAAGCATTTGAATTGATTACAGTTGATTGAAGTGATTATCGTTATTTTTTTTTTTGATTGAAGTGATTATCGTTTTGCATGCTTAATCATTTACTTGTTCATGCTGTTGTTGTGCAAAAAACTGCAGATATTGAGCAGATTCTGTCAGAGGCACAGCATAGATGGCTGCGTCCTGCAGAAATTTGTGAGATTTTGAGAAATTACAGCAAGTTTCGAATTGCTTCAGAGCCTGCAGTTATGCCTCCGAGTATGTTCTGTTTGGTGGATTTTTATAGTTGCTTGATGAACTTGTTGAGCTCCTGTTTTTTGTTTTATTGAGAAATTTTTGTGTATGCATTTCCGATTTCAGGTGGTTCTCTATTTCTGTTTGATCGCAAGGTGCTGAGGTACTTCAGAAAAGATGGCCATAACTGGAGGAAGAAGAAAGACGGGAAGACAGTGAAGGAAGCTCATGAGAGGCTCAAGGTAAGCATTAGAGAATGATGACTTTGTTTTTTTTGTGATTTTCTTTGAAATAATTAGAAGAAAATCCCATTCGGTTGAAACACATTTAGGTAGAGTTTGAATTGGAATTTTTGTTGAGTAATGAGAATCAAGAATATAAATGGGAATGAACTTTCTGTTCATCATGTGTAGTTTAAGAGTTTTTGATCTTGAAAATGAATTCCCGTTCTTGATTCCCATCCCTACTTCTCACATGCATTGTAAAAATGTTCTCATAAGTACTTGTGATATTATAGTTAGGGTTAATCTTCCAAACAGTCCTCTAGCCCAACTATATACATCCCCCAACTATTTTTCAAAACACCCTCAATTCATCTGTTAGATTTCAAGTGTTTTTTTTTTTTTTTCCTTTCCAAGCAGTGGGATGAGGTAGAATGATACAAGGATCAATAGTGATTTGAAAAAAAGTTGGGGGGTCACATATGATGTACTTGTATAATTGGAGAACCATAACTCTGACCCTCATAGTTATTCATTCTCAAGAACAGACTTATTTATGTTGACATATGGATTGAATTTTTTAAGGCTGGAAGTATTGATGTGTTGCATTGCTACTATGCTCACGGAGAAGAGAATGAGAGTTTTCAGAGACGAAGCTATTGGATGCTTGAGGAGTAAGTGTGTAGAAGTACATGTTGCTTGTGTTTACTGAAGTTTCTTTATTTCTACTTCTATCTATTTGTTTAATACTACTCTCTCTCTCTCTCTCTCTGCCTTGCAAATGTAGTGGTCATCTTGTGTCGTCCTCTTTTGGATTGCCCTGCTATGGTAGATTACGTTTCTATACTTTACAAATTCAAACTTAAATTTGAACAGTTTTTTACATAGATGGGGGATAGGGTAAAGAGAAATAATGGCCACATACATGTACATACAAGAATGAGCTTGCTAAGGAGTGTTTGCATGCTGTTCTTGTAACAGATTCAATGAATTTAACTTTGTTTATGAATGGAAACATTTTTTTTAAATGATTGCATGAAAGTACCAGTAGTTATGTTTGATTAATGATTACTGGCTTAGAATTTAATTTATGGATGTGGTCAACCAAAAGTTTTGTTTCTTGTTGCAGAGTTGTGTAATGAACTATGAAATTAGACTGAGATCTAAGTGGGGGCTTTTCTTTTAGGAATTTGCTTAAACCAAGATTTATTTTGCTAATCTGCATTGAAATTTATGCTGTCATTTAGTTCGCCATGATGCTTAAATAATTACAATATTTGGAAGTTTCTCTGCTGGGGCTTTCTTTTCTGTTTCTTATCTAGTTGAGTTCTGCTGCAGGGATCTCTCACACATTGTTCTTGTTCACTACCGCGAAGTGAAGGTTACATTTCATTCTAGTATTTATTTAATCTTTAATCTTTATTTTGATTGGCAGTCTTGTTGTATCTGTTATAATTTGATGGGAAAATTAGAGGTCACTTATTTATTGGATAAACTTTGAAGCCCTAGCTAGCGTCACGTCCAAAATAGTGTTCATCTATACAGATACTTTGGAAACTGTTTGAGAAAGATAATTCTATATTGAATCGTGCCTGTCTTCTATGTTTATGGTTGTATTGTAATTAGTATAATGATGAACAAAGTACTTAGATGGAAAAAAGTATAGACTTATATTTACAAAATTGTGTAGGTGAGAACATATTTCTTAGGTGACTTGTATAGTTGTATCTGGGAATATTGCTAGGTGTGTTCTTAAGCTCTCACAGTTCCGGGAATAGCATGACCTCCTCTATGAAGCAGTATGTTAACATTGTTATCTCCAAACCTACTCAAATAGGCAACTATCCCTTCAATGTTTTAACTTTTAATCTTATGAAATAGTTTCCAAATTAAACATTTGTTTGGAAATTACTTATTAATTGGCCAGTCATCCTTTGAAGTAATAGTCTAATAGAACTGATGGAAGTACTAATTATTTTTTTTTCTTTTTTGAAGCACTACTTAGTGAATGGAAAAATAAAATAAAGAACTATGAACCTTTCTCTTTTGGAGGAAGATATGTCTCAACAGGGGGATTTAAGTTTCATGCAAATTTTATTGCTCTTGGTTTTATGTTTGTTTGCTTTTCCCTTCTGATTAGAGAAGGGCACAATTTATTAGAGCTGTTTTCAGTTTCTATAATACTTCTGCACTTCATTGCATTATTTTTCCTTTTCCCCTCCTTTTGAATTGCATTAGGGCAATAGACCACATGTTAATCACAGTAAAGGAACTGACGGGGCTATTCCACATTCCCAAGAAACTGAAGAAATGATACCTAATTCTGAGATGGACACTTCTGTCTCATCCAAATTTCATTCAAATAATTACCAAGTGCCTTCCGAAGGGACAGATACGATGAGCCTTAACAGTGCTCAGGTGTCAGAATATGAAGATGTTGAATCAGGTTTCATTGTTGAACTTGAACTTAATTTTCTGTTTATTGTTCATCAAAAACTGCAAATTGCATTTAAATAGGAATCTTGTGGTTTTAATATGTTTTTTTCCTAATGCAATTCTGAATTATATGCAGCATATAACCAACAAGCTAGTTCCAGATTGCATTCTTTTCTTGAATTACGACAGCCTATGGTGGATAAAATTGACGCTGGACTCTCCGACCAATATTATCCTACATCGTTCTCAAGTACTGTTTCTTTTTTCTATGTTGTTATCTATATGTTATCTTCTTTTCATCACTGTATTAGTTTGGTAAATTTACTGATTATTGACATCACTCAACATGCCAAATTGATGATTGTGCATAAAAAAAATTACCAGATGATTATCAAGGAAAGTTGTCAGGCATTCCCGGGATGGATTTTGTCTTGTCTGCCCAAGTAGACAGGGGAAAAGGCAGTAATGAGGTTGGCTTAACATATGAGACCCGCAAACACCAAGAATTTTCCTGGGAGGATGTTCTAGAAAATAGTAATGCTAGCATTCAATCTGGATCTTTCCCACTATCACTTCCCTCCAAAGGACCCAGCTCTGCGGGAATCATTCCTAAAGAAGAAAATGAGATACAGGGTCCTCTTTTTACTGATAACTTTGGTAAAAGTCGGGATTTGAGGACTCATCCACAGATTGAGGCACGGGGGCAGGTAAATCATGAGATACAATCTACCTTCTATTATCATTGGCATTATAGTGTAAATTACATGTTCAAATTTAGAATTATGGAAAAGGTTTATGATCAATTTTAATCTGTGTACGTATTTTTAGGTATAAAAGAATTATAAACTAATGCTTTGTATAGCTTGCAAACCAATTTTTTTGAATGTAATGCCAAAGTCGGATAATATTATGATGGATTTAGAAAACTTATCATGAATAATATAATCTGTCTCTTGCATTTTGCCTCTGCTTCTCTGAGTTTTATTATTATTTACAGCTTATGTAAATGATTTTCTAGTTGATAAATGATATTTACCGTTTCTAGCATCACAATGGAATATAGAAGCTACTTGAAATTATATTTATTCTTGTTGAGTCTCTTACTTACCTTGTAAACAGACTTTGAAAGATGAATCTAAAGAGCTATCTTGGTGGCCCCTGGATCAGAAAGTGCAATCAGGCCCAGCCTATGATCTCCCTAATAGGTTTTGTGAACTTGAAGTTAATTTACTCAACTCCCACGAGACTTTTCATGCACACTCAGATAAGCAAAATGACCCGCAGATGCAGTTTTTAAATGCAAATCATGGTTATTCTTTGAAAGTAGATTCTGATACTGATTGGACATTGGAGGGAAAATCCAACTATCCTTCTGCCTTAAAACGCTATTTGTTAGACGGCTCTGTAACAGATGAAGGTTTGAAGAAGCTCGATAGCTTCAACCGATGGATGAGTAATGAACTTGGAGATGTAAATGACTTGCAGATGCACTCCAGTTCAGGAACATACTGGGATACAGTTGAAGGTGAAAATGGAATAGGTGATTCTAGAGGTCCGTCACCAGAGCAATTGGATGCGTGTTCACTGGGCCCTTCACTTTCTGAGGACCAGCTCTTTAGCATTATCGACTTCTCTCCAAACTGGGCATATGCAGGCTCAGAAATGAAGGTATATGAGTATATCAATATAATTTCCTTAAGCAGCTATGTCAAGTAGGATTTTATGTGTTAACTCTTCTCTAAGGATTGGAATTAAGGAAGGATAAAACTGAAATTACAGCCACACTGGCTGAAGTTGCATACAGTATTAGGCCTCATGACCGAACCCCATATTTTTTGTGTCCACTCTCTTCACTTCATTTCTCTCTCACCCATATCATCTATCCTTTAAGTTTCAACATAACGGGCTTTAAGTTTGCCCCCACTAAGCTAAATTTCTGGATCTCTCTCTATGATAAATAGGTACTTATAACGGGAAGATTCTTGACAAGTCAACAAGAAGCAGAAAAATATAAATTGTCATGTATGTTTGGTGAAGTAGAAGTTCCAGCAGAGGCCATTGCGGATGGAGTTCTTCGTTGCTATGCTCCTGTACACAAAGCTGGGAGGGTTCCTTTTTATGTTACATGCTCTAATAGGTTAGCATGTAGCGAAGTGCGAGAATTTGAATACCAAGTCAACCATGTCCAAGATATGGATACTGTAAAGAGTTCTAGTGGCAGTACAACCGATACTCTTCATATGCGCTTTGGAAAATTGTTGTGTCTGAATTCTGTCCGTCCTCCCAACCCAACAGATCAGAAATCCCAATTGAGCAGTAAAATTATTTCATTGATGAAAGAAGATAATGATGAATGGGACCAGATGCTGAAGCTTATTTCAGAGGTGGGTTTCTCTTCAGAAAAAGTAAAAGAGCAGCTACTTGAGAAGCTACTCAAAGAGAAGTTACATACATGGCTGCTGCAGAAGGTAGCTGAAGGTGGAAAAGGCCCTAATGTATTGGATGAAGGTGGCCAAGGAGTCCTACATTTTGCAGCTGCTCTTGGCTATGATTGGGCTATACGACCTACTATTCTTGCTGGTGTAAGTGCTAATTTCCGTGATGTGAATGGATGGACTGCACTCCATTGGGCTTCTAATTGTGGGAGGTTAGATTCTTATTATTTTAATTATTCTTTTTGTTTCTTTTTTTTAAGGTTGGTCACACAAATCAAGAAATGATGTGAAAATGACCCAACTAATCTTATTTAGTTCTTTGCATGCTCTCACTAAAACTCTCACTCCTAATGAGTTCTCTTAATCTCTTTTACTTGTTGAAAATATAAATCAATAGACAATAGTATTTAGTAACTAAGATGGGAATGATTAAGGGGGCATAATGTATGGTGCAATTTTACATTGAAATTGTAAAATGACACTTATTTTGAAACAATTTTTTTCTTCCAAAATGATACTTATTAAAAAACAGAGGTAGTATTATTGTTAGCTTATATTTGCCTTTCAAGTTTCAAGCCACAAGATTTTGTATACCAGGCAGTGAAAAATAATAATAATATTATTTATAATTTATGTTGCCATATAAATATTTGGTTCCCATTACATTTGCCTTGGCTTCTTAGGTTGTGTTTAAGAAAATAATTTTCGGCTAGGTTAACCTAATCTCGGAAGTGGTATATTACTGTGCTTTATGATATTGATAACTGTTGAAGCAAACATTTAGAGTTAGTTATCAGATACACTTTGCAAATGTTCATCTTTCACTAATGAGTACTTAACATTCTGCCATTTGCCTTCTTTTCTGATATCTTCTTGAATCTTTGATATCAGAGAGCGCACCGTTGCTTTCCTCATTGCTAATGGAGCAGCTCCTGGAGCATTGACAGATCCAACTCCTGAATATCCATCAGGCAGAGCACCTGCTGACCTAGCTTCTGCTAACAGGCACAAAGGCATTGCTGGTTACCTTGCAGAAGCTTCGTTAAGTGCCCACCTTTCATCTCTCAATTTGGATACCAAGGAAGGTGATGCTTCTGGAATGCCTGGAGGAAAATCAGTACAAACAGTTTCGGAACGAATTGCAACTCCAGTAACTGATGGAGATATGACTTATGGACTATCGATGAAGGACTCGTTAGCTGCTGTATGTAATGCTACCCAGGCAGCTGCTCGTATTCATCAAGTTTTCAGGGTGCAGTCTTTCCAAAAGAAGCAATTAAAAGGGTACAGCGAGGACAAATATGGAATGTCAGATGAAGGTCTTCTTTCACTTATAGCCTTGAAGACACATAAGCAAGGACAGCACAATGAATCTGCTCAAACTGCTGCAGTGCGAATACAAAACAAGTTCCGCAGTTGGAAGGGTAGGAAAGATTTCTTGATAATACGGCAACGAATAGTAACAATTCAGGTATTTTGCTGTTACTGTTCTTTCACACATTGGTGTTTAACCTTTGTATTCTGTTAGAAAGTTCTTGATGAATTTGATAGAAATAAAAGTCCCACACAGACAAAATATTGAAAGAATGAGCTGCATATAAAGGTGGAAGTCAAGCTCAACAAATAAGGTTGACTTTTTACGGTGGGAAGCCCAAACCTTTATGTGTAGCCCAATCTAACATGGTATCAACTCAAATTTTGATCCGGGCCTTGGCCTGATCATGCAACCACTATTTGTGCTGTCTGGTCCACATGCAGACGCAAATTTCTGTAGTGGGTCCACGTGCATAAATATGTGCTTGCAGCTGAGGGGTAGTGCTGAAAGCCCCTAATTGTGCACCTGTCGAGCCACGATAAGAAGAAAAATGTGGATGCCAAACCCAACGAACAAAGTCGACCTTTTAGTTTGAGAGGTTCAAACTCCTTATATAGGCCAATATTAAAAGTTATCAGTTCGTCCCTCAATTCTAATGTCTTGTATCTTTTTACTGTTGAAGGCCCATATTAGAGGTCACCAGATTAGGAAGAACTATACGAAGATAACTTGGTCGGTTGGAATTCTGGAGAAGGTTATTTTGCGCTGGAGAAGAAAAGGAAGTGGCTTGCGTGGATTCAAACCCGAAGCACTTACTGAAGGTTCCAGCTTGCAGGATACCCCCTTAAAGGAGGATGATTATGATTTCCTGAAAGAAGGCAGAAAGCAGACAGAACAAAGGTTGCAGAAAGCCCTAGCTAGAGTGAAGTCCATGGTTCAGTATCCCGAGGCAAGAGATCAATATCGTAGGCTGCTAAATGTTGTCTCTGAGATCCAGGAAACTGAGGTAGTTAATTTATATTTCCTGCTCAGTTACTGTTTTCCTAGTAAAATGAGGTATGCCACTCACATGGTAGGAGCTAGAGGGCTCAAAATTTGTGTTTGGATACTTGGATATGATTTGAAATATTGTATTTCAAATACGGATATGATGTTTGGTAAACTAAGAATTTCAAATGTCAAGGTAAGAGTTAACATTTGAAATCGCACATGTTGTAGACATGTTGAGGATCATATTGGATTTGAGCCAAATCCAAATCTTTTGCGCATCCAAACATTGGATCTGGCTCCATTCCAGGATATCAAATCAAATCCAAGAATCCAAACGGACCATTAGGGAGTTATGACATCTTTGGTTTGTGATTTACCGATTTACCCTTTGGTTTTCGTTCATTATGGAAAAAATCAAATGAGGGAGTTGCCGGGTCTGATGAAATATGCTTGCAAGGACAAAAGGGACTGTGTTTTCCATTTGAGCTTCCATAGTTCCTTGCACCTTTGATTCCAATAAATCCTGAAATTACAAGTCTATTCTTACACAAGATTTACTTTTGCAATCTCAGACTTGGAGTATATTTGCCACCGTTTTCTAGTATAATTTCGATGTTTAATGAGTATTTCTTTCTTGTCAATACATTGCAGGTTGTGGATGATAAGGTTATTATCAGTACAGAAGAAACAAATGACTTCTACGATGACCTAATCGATCTTGAAGCATTGTTAAATGATGATGATACGTTCATGCCAACTGCTTCATGACTGAACATCTATTTCTTAATACTCTCTATCTAACTCCAGATGCCGACCATTGCAGTTGGCCAGGTAACATTGTATTTAGTTTAGTTTGTAAATGCAATTCCTTGCTCTCTGGTAAATTATCATCAAGATCTCAATAGGATTAGAAATTGTAACAAATGCTATTGATTCTGATATATACTGAGAAATATTGTGGCCACATGGCTCATATCTGACATTCTGATACACACTCGATGCTCTTTTATATAGAAATTCCAGTCAATTCTCAATCCCTATTGCTAGTGGTACCTTCAAAATATGCATTAGAAAAATTATAGAGCTACAAGTCAATATTCTGAGAGGACATATGTATTAATAGAAGTTTATGAAAACCGCGCTGGTGATTCATGATAGATCGATAGGTTGCGGACTTTTGGCAATGCATCATAGAAATGTCCGGCTATCTAGTTTGAAGGTAGGATAGTGTTTTAGACTTGAGATAGAGCATATTGAGATTAGCGACCTCGTTCAGGAAAGTGAGAGAACTCGGGATAAACTAAAAGCTGTAAGAGTAGGGGTAGGCCTAAGTTAACATGAACAATAGTGATGAAAGATATGATAATGTAAAATGTGTGGATTTGTGAGATCCAATCCGTATTCTGAAAATTGGTTGGATTGTTTTGGTTGAATTTGATTGCCCGTGGTTTCAGATCCAATTGCTAGCTCTAGATATGGCTAGCCATGCATGCTCAGTAGTCTGTCCACATGACCCACAATACATGGCCTTTTTGGCCTGCACTGGCTCCATTTTAGCTAGAGAACACTTGGATGTAAAAAGTTAGTGTAGGACACTCAATAAATCTATAACATTTTATTAATATGACAATGTTATATTTTGAGTATATAAACGACAATACTTATTGTGAGGGTATAATTAAAGTATTTGGTTCTCCAAAAACAACAGTCACTTCTTAGTACTCGTTAAATTGTAATAACTGGGTTGTACTAGGAAAAGGCGTAAGTGCTCGGTTTTGTTACCCACATGGATAACTCAACAAAGTTCCTAAACAAGTTAAACACATCGCACCAACTCACTAAATGAACGAATTTTGGCCCATTAGCTAATTACATGAGCACACTGCATAATGAAAAATTCAGGATGATAAATGTAAAAGTGAACGAATATACATTATCAATAAATAAGTTCGACGAATATGTGTTTTCTTTAATATAATTGATGCTTAAGTACTGATATATATCTGATTCAAACATTTTGTTAATTTAGACACTCGAAAAAAGACAAACATGGGACCACGACCTTTAAGAAGATGTGTCATAACATGTTATGGATGTTCATTAATAGATTTGTCAAGTCTCATTAATATCTATGTTGGTACAAAGTGTGCAATGTGATTGAATAGTTGACAATACCAAAGCTTGAGTTGCTATAATGAACACTCAAAAAAACAAACAAACGAAAAGGTCACTTTCTTGTGACCATAACATAATTATTGAAAGATATGACAATTCAACACATTTTTTGTCCTTTTCTTCGTTGAAAGAAGTTTGTAATTTTTTTTGTGTGAATATTTTATCATTTTGACTAATATTTCTTATTCATTTTATCTCGATTCTGAAGGAGAAATGAAAATAAAAATGGAATTTAAAAAATCTCAATGTTCCGTTGTCATTCCGAATTTGAACTCCTCTTCACATGGACATATGTGGCACCAAATGACCCTACTGCTTCAATAATGGACAACAAAAATGAACTTTAATGGTGACAATTGTGTTTCCACATTATTTTATTACCGTTGACATGAAACAAGAACATGTGTTACAAAATTTATAGCCATATGAAATCAAATTTCAGTACATATTCTTTATCGATTTCTTATTTCAACAACAATATTTCGTAAACTAAGATATTTTCATGCCAAACAATTTTTTTAGTGTTTGAATTCTTAATTAGTTGACTGAAAAAAAAGACACAATAATCATTTCTCACAAAGGAGAAACTCCTTGACAACCCTATCAAAATTCTTGTAAGAAGACCCTCCAACATCACTAGCTTCAATTGCTTTCCTCTTCCATTCCTTAGCCTTTTCTCTCAATTCCTTCCCCTTCCCCCCTTCCATCATTTCCTTCACAAGAACCTCCACTTCTTCGCATTTGACATCGGGATTCACCTCTATACCAATCCCCCACTCGGTACACGCATACCTACAATTCGTCTGTTGTTCCGCGAAAAACAGCCAACAGATCACCGGGACGCCTCCAATAACACTTTCCACAATAGAATTCCACCCGCAGTGCGTCAAAAATGCGCCCACGGAGGGACATTTCAAAACCATATCCTGTGGGCACCAACTAGACAACATTCCCCTATCCTTAACCTCCTCGAAGAACTCTTGAGGCAAAACGAGCTTATCACCCTTCACAACATCGGGCCTCACAATCCATAGAAACGGGTGCTTGCTATTTGCGAGCCCCCAAGCGAACTCCAACAAATGTTGCTCCGTCATTGTTGTAATGCTACCATAATTCACATACAAAACGCTCTCCGGCTCCTGATTTTCGAGCCATTCGAGACATGTTGTGTCTTCTTTCCACAAACTCGACCTGAGTGACTTGCATTGGCCATTTGGGTCATCCATGTGCCTCCCTAGCAATTGGAGTGGACCTATTGGGAAAATGTTAGGGGATTTAGCTCTCATTGCCTCTAACACTTCGGGTTCGAATTCTTCGAATGTGTTGAAGATTATAGCCGAAGAATTGAAGCAATTCTCGGATTCGACCTTGAGATAATCGAACAAAATGTCGTTGAGATCAGTGGTTCTGATGAAGCTTGGAATGTCCTTGAGCCGCATGTTTTTCATGCCAAGAATCCAATTTATGGGAGTGTCTAGAGTCCCATCTGTGAGGAAATTTTCATCTGAAATAAAATGACAAAATTCATGTAATGTTCATTAGTGCAATGACTACTTTCTTTCCAAGTAACAATCATTTCTCGTTAAAATGAGATAGTTTTAGGATCGATTGTAGAGTTAATGACTGAGACTCAACTAAGACATATTCGAATTAAATTCAAACAGACGCTCGCGCCCACAAACTTAATAATAAGACGGGCATAAATATTAATTCGTGATATCTAAAACTCTCGTATTTTGACTCAATTTCGGTCATTAACTCTGTGGCTGAGATTTTTCTCTCTATATATATGATGAAAAAGAGGAGTGTGTGTAACAATACCTTTAAAAGGAATGATTCCTCTATTAGCAAGCTCTCTATACTGCAAATACCCCATGAGGCCACAAGCCGAGGCTGTCCAAAACGTGACTTGCGGGACATTCCCGAGCACTTTCGCGACTTCTATCCCGAAGCTCATAACTCCGTCCGAAACTATGCAACTCACCGGAGGCTCTAGGCCTTGCTCGGCCCGCGAATTCAGCTTCCCGACGAGCTCCACGAACGGACCAAAACAAGCTCTTCGGATCCCGTAAAAGAGGGACGGAACATCTTGAGTAGCGTCCTGGTCCGAATCCAGCAGGCCATCGGGTATAGTCTCGAAGTCGATTCAGAAATTTTAGTTGGTGAAAATCACAAGTTTAATCATTACAGAAATTTAAATTCTGAATAATTTTTTGGATTTAGGTTGTACTAAATAAATCTAATAAATTTTCGTTAGAAAACTCGCACTAAACTCATACAACTTGCACTAAAAACCTCAAATTAATTCGCACGCCTTACGAGTAGGGTTCATGTCAAGTCTCTTCACTTGAACCTGAACAACCCAAAATATCGGTAGAAACTACGAAAGAACACTACGATAACGATAACAATACAATAGTCTTCAAACATCTTAGTATAGAGAAACATGAAACACAAATTAAGAAGCAAAAGGTGTTAAGGTAGATGTTATGTGTTGTTGAACATGAACCTTGGATCTTGCTAATCTTTTGTGGTTGAACTCAGTGTTGACAAAGGTTACATGGAAGCCTCTAGAGTGGAGGAGCTTGGCCAGCTGAATCATGGGACTCACATGTCCCTGTGCTGGAAATGGAACACACACTACATGAGGCTTTTTGGCTTCCATTGAGATTGAACCCATTTTTTACTTTTTCTTTTTCTTTTTTTATGAGCAAATTGTGAACCACCAAGAAGATGGGAGAGAGATTTTTGTGTGGATGATTTTGATGACTCTGTGTTTGGATTGTTGGTGTGGTGTTTTATAATATATAAATGGCAGGCTGGAGCTGGACCATCTGTGCACTTATTTATTTATTTATTTTATTTTTTGAATTGCAGTGCATGTGTTTTTTTATTTATAATTAAGTAATCATATTATCTTAATTAATTATTGATGGTTGATTTGTGGTCTGTTCTATTTGGATCTGCTGTTCATGCTTAGAGCAAATATTTAAAAATATAAATATAAAATAAAACAATTAACAACGTGGTGGAGGGATGGTATGATGTAATTGTCGAATCGGACACGAGAATGTGGTTCGGGCTTTAAAAACCGTAGGGGAAGAATTTTCTAGTACCTTGGATATGATTTTATTTGATATTCAGTTTTTATAAACAAGTTTTCCCAAGTTACGGTTCCAATTTGTAAAACGTGAAGGTAATCGGGTAGCTCATTTTTTTTGGCTAGATCATTTGTTTCAATTTTTGGGGTTAGAGATTTTGTTGGGTCATCTTGCCCGTCTTTGATTGCTGATTGTGTAGCTTCTGATGTAATGCATTAATAATATAAGCTACTGTTCCCATAAAGGGCTTGTTTGGTAACATTTTTTGGGATCCAACACCTCGAAAATAGATCATTGCTTATATTCTTAGAAGCGTAAATAGAAGAAGAAAAAAAACACTAATAACCCCACTTTTTTATTTGTTAAATTCTTATATTGTCTCTCAAGTTCGAACTAATTTTTTTAAATATCTTTTCCATTATTTTTTCAAGTTACTTCTAGTTTTTTATACAGTGTTGCCAAACAAGCCCTTAAAAAATCGTGGAGGAGCATGTGTAACCGGACAAAGGGGCTGATGTTGGCAACTAACACCTCACATGGAGAATTAATTAGGACGGCATGGAAGACGAGCAAAAAAATAAAGGTGAGTTTAGAACAAAATGAAGTCATTAGGAACTGCCATCGAACCCGACAGGAAGCTGAGATCTCTAATCCGACGAACATGGGGCGGGGAGTTTTCTTAGAGTACGAGGCGGGTTACAAGGAAACGAGCCGAGCCAAAAAAACAAGTGTTCATATCATGTTACTTTTTGACCTTTCGCCATTTTTAAAGTGTACTACCACTTAATGAGACAAGCTAGAACCGACAAAAGTTACTAACACTATGAGTAAGTCACTAACATAAAATGAGCAAAAAATAACGGTGAGTCTAAAACAAAATGAAGCCATTGGGAAATCCAGATGGGAGACGTGGCCGAGAGATTTTCTCAAAGTACTAGGCAGGTTACAGGAAACGAGCCCAGTCATAAAAAAAAAATACGTGTTTTTAAATCTAATCAAGTTACTTTTCGTCAGTCAGTCCTAACGTGTATTGCCACTTAGCGAGACAAACTAGAACCGATAAAAGTTGCTAAACAAGAACAGGTGTCTTTTTGGTGCAGCCCGCAACCTGTATTGCCAGGAATAACTATGAGTAACTGAGTAAGTCACTAACATGAAACTCAAATCCTCGTAATTTTGAGAACCTGACTTACCTAAACTTAATCCATGTCGCTGCTTTGCCTACACTTTACCAAGAACGAATAACATACCATAAAATTCAGAAACATGCCCATATTATAGTAATAGTAAGTCCAAATCTATGGTGCATACTCAGGACATAATTTTCAAGACAAAAATTCAGAAGAAGGCAAAATCCAGAAAGTTGCCAGAACTCGAGCACAGAGTAAAAGATAGAGCTCGCCCAGAAAAGCAGTAGTATCGAACCAGACAAAGCACCAGATCATACAAGTGCACGACGAGCACTCCAAAGAAATAGTTGTGTGCAATTTCAATTTCATTTGTGTCGGACATTCTCAGCACAGAGAATCCGAATGGTCTCCAAAATTCTCACACATAATATACACTGCTCTTTTTCCTCTTATTGTGAAAAAAAAAGGACAGAGTGCTTCCACTATCCACTGTACATGGAAACCACCTAAGTATACATTTTTTCACAGCCCGTCCTATATCATCTCACTGATATTCAAGAGCCGCTCCCACATATTGGAAAAGGGAAAATATAAAAAAGAAGTAACAACAAACACGAAAACTAAGAGAAAATGAGTCCAAATGAGTGATACACCTACTTGTAAATTCGAATTGCTTCTTCTCAGCTCTTGTTACTGGTGTCGAGGCTCTCGTAGAACAAGATATACCCGTGATCTGTATTACTCGAGTACTCCTGTGCGGATCCGAAGAATGTCTGCACAGCAGACTCGTCGATCATCTCCACGTTTTCATCATCGAAAAACAACCAGTGGTTATGACTTTTTACGAGACTGACATAGTGTCCGTGGTTGGGGCCACTCCCGACATGGACAACTACGGCAAATAGGGAGTACTCGGAATCTGCATCTTCCACAGTGTTGCTCAGCTTCAGCTCGAGTGGGAAGACAACCCGGTATGATAGCTTCTTGTATCGGCCTAGCTGCTCGATGTATTTGAACCGCTTTAGATGGATGACCAGGACGTGAGGTGGCTTCTTTATCTTCATCCTCTTTTGAGCTTCTTGCAAGCTGCATATGTTACGAAGTTCCGTTACTTAATAGTTGATGACTGGTCGAAGAAATAAACACTATAATTTTATCTCCTTGTACTAATCTCTTTCTTTTGCGGAATCAAAGAACTGGCACTTTGAGTCACAACACGATTTAAGCGTGTTTGCGAGGTTGAAATAGTATTTAATACAATTGAATCATAGTTTAGGTTAATCTATCTCTTTTTCAAAGACAACACGAACATGACACGCCAACACGATTATTAAACGTGTTGTATTCGTGTTCAATATTTGAGCACGATTATTAAAAATGTTGTGTTTTTGTAGGCTCATATAGCACATACCTCCAACACAGCATGCCAACACAAATTGCCAACACTACAGACCATCCACTCACAACATGCATTTGCTACCACACAGTTGGCGGTTGCTATGCAGAGAATGGATCCAGTTGAAAACATTTGGACAGTTGTGGGCCTCATGAGGGGGGTGCAAGTTGTGAGCACATTGCTTAACATGAAAACTAGCATAAACCAAGGAACACACGTGTATACAAAAGCTGAATTAAAGATAGTGAAAATTGCCTACCTGCAGCACTTGTCACAGAAAAATTTGTCCTCCGCATTTAAAGTTTCTGTGGAGCTAAAGTTCTTCAAACAGCTTGTTATCGAACTGTTTTGTTCAATGTCAAGACTCAAGTCGAAAAACGTTTCATCTCTTGCTGTCACCGTCTCGCAACGCAAGCACCTTGTCTCATTAGTGAGTATTCCCTGTCCAAATAGCCATTAGAAAACGATAAAGAACATTTCTGCGACACAAAATCAAAATATGTAATCAACAACAAAAAAATACTGTCTACGGGAACACCGATGGGTGAACCAAAGAAAAGATCACACACAGCTATGGATCATCAATAGTATAAAGAGTAAAGACAACCGACAACACTGTTACCTCACCTATACCCATATCTCTTCCATAATTAATTAATTACACTCAGATTTACCAATTTACATATTTAAAAAACTGCACGGAATCTGAGGAAACGTGAGACTAGATCAGCTCATTAGAAAAATAAGCAGACTAAAGATGATGCAACAACTTCAACTATAGGAAAATAAGTGTTTCACTTATCACAACTCATACAGGAGTTTGGACATTAAAGTACTATGATCTCATCATTCTCATGTTTCCAGTCTTTTGTAAATTCCTGGCTTCATCTCCCCACCACAATAAGGAAACATTGAAAGATAATATAATAACAATGTATTTACTTTTTCATATCAATAATCACCTAAAAAAATTGAAAGATATACAAACTAGCTCAAAAAGTCACCTGAAAATTTTTGTGCACCCAGGTAACCAAAGGCTCTTTCTGGACACCATTGGCTTGACCATTCTTTGTTCCATTAGCAATCTTTTCAGGGGGTGAGGAAGATTCTGCATCACTTTTTGCAGCCTGGGCCTCTTTCTCCAGTATGTCAACAAGTTCATTTAGCAAAAAGTTCAGAAACTCGTGGGCATCCTGCAAAAAGAGCAATGTAACTCTCTCTATTGGATCATAACAAGCAAATTTGGTGACGACACAACTGGCATCATACTAAATTATTCTACAAGAAAATGCAGTAAATATGAGGTGTATGTTTAATTACTCAATGGGCACCTAACGTTTCCACTTGCTCACATGATGAACCTGAGCGTAGATCATGCATCTGCAGATCAAGTAAAGGTATATGCAAACATGCAATAACAATCAATGTTTACTAAAACTGGTGTATCTCCACCATTTCTTGCAGTCAACAAGAGATCAAGAAAATCAAACCTCTTCAATAAAAACACTTAATCTTGAAATTGAAGCAACTCATATTCCTATAAATAAAGGCCAATTTGTAGGAAGAATCATCTATACAGAAATACAAAGTACCGCCCTCGACATAATACAGATTTTCCAGATTATTTTCCAACTTCTCCACACCATCTCTCTTTTGGCAGTATCTCCAGAATTATCGAACTTTCCTAGAGAACTATAATCATCACAATTCACAACCTAAAAATGTAAACTCTAATTCCCAACCATGTACCCTAGCTGGTCTAGACTCATCACTACGGAAGTACATTGCATCATTCCCTATTAATTATCGAAACTTATACAGAATGCCACATGACTCTTAAATTCATGCAAGCAACTCCAACATGATCATTGCCTCATTGGCACCCCTAAGTATCCTATTCTCAAATGTGAGAAGCGCAAACAATTGCTCATTAGGCCGGCACATATGTGACTTTCTTCTTCATGACACATGTATTAGAGATGGTATTCTAGCAATTAGACATTCAAGGATGCCACATTTGCTTTGGATTGCACTGATGTGGCATTGAATTAGAAGAATTAAGTGCCTGGGATTATGTGATAGATTGAGTACTTGTAGCAATTACTCAAACTAGGCAGAGACCACATGTAGTTCCGTTAAGCCCATTCGATGCGCAAGTAATTTATCCATAACTCTAAGACTCCCTCAGCTCTATATCAAGTCTCATTTATATTTTGTTTTGCTCTATAAACATCACTTAGGCAACAAATTGACTTAAGTGGAAGCACAAAGCATTAATTAAGGAAATTTTGGGGAAATGACTGAAGTGCATTGATTGGCTTTTCCTAACCTTGATCCATTCATACTAGAATGCATATTTTTAGGCAAAGTAATTATTTACATTTATCAGTTGGGAACCTCATTATAGAAAAACAAATATAAACTTGTAAGAATGCTACTTTCCGACAAAGCTTATTTTGCTTGTCAGATATTGAAAACATACCTGGTGCATATAACTGCGGAAAAGCTCATTTTGTTTCTTCAATCTCTGTACAAATCGCTTTGGGGCAATTACACCTGTTTTCTTCTTCTGTGAACTTATCTGTGTAAAATGAAGAACCAAGAGTTGGTATCAACTACATATGTACAGTGACAGAGATATTAGAGGGGGGAAAGGTTTTAAAATAGAACTTCAACGTTCAAGAAATGGAGAAGAACAACAATGAAATCACACAGAGAATACGTATGGAGAACAAAAATACATCTTTAAAATGCACAAAGCCCTAAAAAAGATTTTGCAACGCATCTACAGCTTGATTAAGAAATTACCTGAGTAAACAAGTCTGCCAAGCAAGTCAAGAGATTTTCTTCAGCATCGCCAATGTTTTTGTTATTTGCATAATATTCTAGCAATTGTTCACGAAATGGAACACAAAAATAAAGTGCCTGCAGGGTGAAGTAGGGTAAAACAACAGTAAGATACTGGCTAGAAGTGAGGACCATTACAGAATATTTACAATAATTTATTATTTTGTTCACCACCAATGCTCCACAAAACAACTAACTTCAACTTTAATTAAAAATGTCAGTTTATGTTTAGTTCTTGAGGTTTTCTAGTGTTGCACTGAATCAGAATAACTACATCAAACACTGCCTAATGTTTCAATAACACAAGGGCAAAATGCAAACTTCTGTCCTAATGTTTCAAAATCACAAATAACACGAATATCTGCAACTACATATCAAAAACATAGCACAACACTTGATTTATGCATATACAACTTGAAAAGGTCAAACATTTATTTCTAACTATATAGATACTTCATACTACATAATTTTCTTTTCCACTCTAAATATTAGCATAAACCTATACTAAATTCAGAGCCCATGCTAGTATGGATTGGATTTCATGAAATTCTACCTAAGTGCCAAAGTATGGGTTCCAACCAAAATCGATAACAATACAAATGCATTGTGAATTAGCAATCTAGAGCACTAAGAAAAAAGCCTAAACTCAAACAATTCAACAAATATGTGAACCACAGACACTCAAACCTCGAGCTTCCTCACAAATTCCACATACCAATACATTCAACCGTTAATTTCAAATAAACCCCAAAAATCAAAATAACACATTTCCATCAAAGAGAGACAAATTTTCTGCAAAATTTCTTTTTTCTTTTACAAATCGTATATATCAAATCAAAAAGAGGACGGAATTGGATACGACAGAATCGAACCTGCAAAACGCTGTTACAATAGCAAGTATTGCCGAAATTCTCGAGTCCAAAGTAGCGCTCGCCTTCAGGAAACTGATCGCCCAGAGCCTTCTCGAGTTTGGAGCCAGCAGCACCCATGAGCGCGACAAAAATTGACGAATCAAACAGAGAAAACGATTCAGATCTCCTAACGATTCAACTCAGCGATACGGAAGCCATGAACGAGTGAGTGAGCGAGCGAGTCAATGATAATTAGGAGTTGAATTTTTTTTTTTTTAGGGTTTGTTTGGTTCTGTAGAATGTGCTTTAGATGGTTTCTGGGAGTAGCGAGGATTTTTTTTTCATCTGAGAGCCGTAAGTAGAAGAAAGAGAGATGAGAAAATAAAATAATAAATAAATAAATGGATTTTATCATTTTACTAAATAAATATAAAAATTAATTAAATGCTTGTATTGAATTTGGAGACAAGAGAAAATGAGATTGTCTCTATGCTGCGACACGTGTCCTAGACCTTAGGTTGAACAAGAGGAGGTAACTTGTGATTCGAGTAACACGAACTGAGTTTACTTGCGTTTGTTCAATCCGACCTTCAATTCTATTTTATCTGAGCGCTGAAATATTGAACCCATTAATATTCGGATTTGAATAGAAGTAAAGCTTAAGTAGATTTCAGATCAACGGAGCCAAACTTTTTATATTCTCGATAAAAAACCTTAACTCAACACATAAGGGGTGTGAGGTTGAAGAAAAATAATAAGTTGGCAGAATGAATAAGTCAAATAAATACTAATATAATTTGTCATAAGAAAATTCAAGTTTTGAATCGACTTAAAAATGTGTAATTCAAATCCAACTTGCAATAAGGGTGAATTGTGGATTTCATTACTGTCCGATTGGATTTCAGGGGTTTAGTTTAAAATGTGCCGGTTTGCCTAATTTTTTCCGACCTAAAAATATATCATAATTACTTTGCGATTCCAACCGACGAAATAGGGGTCAAGTTCAGGCACCCACAAGTTTTGTTAACGTTGCCATAAGAAATGAAACAATAAAGCTTATAATTTCCACATACATCACCCAACAAATGGCATTCATTTTCTTCCGAGTTTTATTTTCACATCAATTGAATCAAATACAACACATAAATTAGAAGCTATGGCTAAACTAGAGAGTTAACATACCAAAGGTACATACGTGCTCGCGCACGTTGAAATCAAATCAAAGAATTTTCAGTTGAAGATCTGGATAGCCAGCCCTCGCTTTGTTCCTTTCGAAGAGATCACGAAGTCCTTCGACGAATTGACTGTGCACTTCATTGACCTGCAAAAGCTTATCGACATTATTCAAATGAATATTAACGTGCAAAAAAGAAATAGTACCAAGATTGACGTTACAAGTTTCTTGACATGGTTTGAAATAACGATTTTGTGATGTTAAACCTTAAGTGGCTAAATGTAACATGTGTGTAGTATGCTTCAACTTTTTGGCATCATAAGTACCTCGTCCATGGTCGGCTGTGAATTTCTCTTGAGCTCGATTGGCCTACCTACTATCACGTGCATTGGATGTTGAAAGGGTAAAGGAGATCTGCAAAAGAGACATCACAATACATGGATAAAGATTACAAACAGCTCATCAGCATTTTTTCAATTTCGATTTTTATGTTAATGATATTTTTTTCAT
This sequence comes from Pelargonium cotyledonis, assembly GCA_036897625.1. Classification (NCBI taxonomy): domain Eukaryota; kingdom Viridiplantae; phylum Streptophyta; class Magnoliopsida; order Geraniales; family Geraniaceae; genus Pelargonium; species Pelargonium cotyledonis. The sequence continues at coordinate 4,340 of JAYMTA010000312.1, read as the reverse complement.
CCTAACTTGGGAGCGGTTCAAGAGTAAATAATTAAATAGTAAATCTGTTTTTGCTTTCTTTCCGAAGGAATCGCTAATAAAAAGTATGCAAATCGGGATGGGAAAAAAATAAGCTACTAAACGGGAAAAGCTCAATATACCCGAACAATCCCCAGAAGATAATTGGGGTGAATTTGATAGCTCTAGCAAACTGCCGAACTAACTTCCCACCAGGCTTCCACCACTCATATACATGTGCCTGCAGCAAAATTGAAGAAAAGACGGGAAAATCATGAATGCCTTAGTGAAGAAAACTTGCAAAATACTTAACTGGTTAGGCAAGAAGATCAGTGATTGAGAAATAAACATAATGGCAATCACTCGGGACAATAAGCATAAGTAACAGACAAGGTAAGGCTGGCAGAAGCTGCAACAAATGATCAATTACCGTACTATCAACACTAGTGTTGAACACACATCAATTATATGTGTGCGTGTGTATGTAATGAAGGTGTAACTGCAACAGAGCTGACAATGAGGAACTGAACCCGCAGGCACCTGAAATCCGACCCACATTTTTTTCATGTTCTAGTCGGGTTAATTTTCGGATCAGGTTTGTCATGATACAATTGTCGGGACGGGTTACCCTTTTCAACAGGAAACCAGAATTGCTAGCTCTAAACTGCATGATGAGTAGGCAGTTGGCATTTGAAAAAAGAAGGGTGACTGCGTGTTGGGAGGGAGATTCAGATGCTATACCTGACCGAAGCAAAAAACTGGAACCAGGGGCCGACCTGTCTCCATGGCTATGCGAACAAACCCTCTTCTTGACTTAAGGAAGGCAATCTACAAGATAAGCATACAATTATTGGATTGCCAAAGAAACTGCTAGGGAAGAGAATAATGATCTTAACATGTACATATAAGAGATAGAGAACACAAAAAGTACCAAACAGTTTTATGTAAGACATGAAAATCATCAAACAATATCAAAGAAGCATAGCATGCCATCAAAAGATTCATGCTCGTTTCAATCCTAACCTTTTGAAGCCACAGACCATAAGGATCCTCATATTCATGAAACTATTCTCTTTAACCACTTTTCAGACACTGTACAAAAAGAGCTAATAAAAATAAGAGTTAGATTGTTAAACCTCAGAACCATGCTCCATAAGAGAAGTCTCTTGCACTCCACCTGGCACTATGACACAACTATAACCCGCTTCCAAGAGAGAGACAAAGTTTTTCTTTGTAGCTGCTGTAAGACCCAGCCATGTCCATATATGCCGTAAAAATGGTGTGAAGAACACCTGTTCAATAATCCACCAAATGATGAGAGCGAGAAAATCTAGTTGTATAAAAATGAGTAAGAAAATAATACAAACTGCTTTGGGTAAGAATTCTTACAGCGCTACTTGCAAGGACCTTTATTTTCGGGATAGGCATGAAACCAGTCATGTCAGCAAGAGCAACAACACCAATTGGCAAAACTGAATGTGGTTCATAGCCAAAAACTGCATGAAGCACAGACTAAGTTTACTGATTAATCAAAATAATGGAAAGTAACTGACAAACTAAAATAGTTAAAAATGCAACTTCAAACATGGTTGCTTTAAGATATCACTATTAACTTCTCTAATTTTAATATTGACTAACAAAACTACACAAATACTGTACAAACAATTACGGGAACAACTCATCGCATAGCTACTAAAGAAAACAGAGCAAAAGAAAATCCGACAGTACAGGATGAAATACGGATCATACCAAAAATCAGGGTACTGACATCAGAACCCAGACAAAATTTGCAGATGTCATGGCCAAAGAATTCACGACTGTGACAAAATTGACATTACTATAAGCAATAAATACAGAGGTTACAGAGGATGCCACCAGGGTGGCGCTTCCAAAAGAACCTTTCACCCAAAATTTCTATTTGATTCACTAACATAGATTTCAAAAATTCGTATATGTAATCAACATCTCTAGAATATTGAACCCATTATTCTTATCTTCTTTCATTTTGGGTACACTAAAAACTCAAAACTTTGTTTTTATTATAGCTAAAAATTCTATTACTGCATAAAAAGATTTCTCAAAAAACTTAAGCTAGCCAGAAAAGGAACTAACAATGCACGCACAAACAGCCTGAGCAACATTTCAGAACTCTTAAGAGAGGGAGAGAGAGAGAGAGAGAAAGAGAGCGCTCATATGTAAGCAAAATCCACTGGCACGAGATTGATGCAATTGCGAGCAAAATTCTTTCATCCATATAAACAAATCAACAAAAATATAAATAAAAAATAACAAAGAAAAAAGGACAGTTGGAAACCATAAGCACGATTGGGATCAAAAGCTCCTATATCCTCCACTTGTAGAGTGACTGGAAAATAACTGCAAGCATGCTTACAAATGTACCTGAAGAAGAAGAAGAAAAAAACAATTCTCACAAAAAACATTTAAATGAATTCAATTCGATGCAATATGACAGAAAAACAAAAATAGAGACAAAACTGATTTCAATCCTCACGAACGCTGTAATCAGACCACACAATTTGTTTTTCATTTATACGGTTCACTTAGTTCGATGCATGCACAAGTTCCCGGGCAACATAATGATTTAAGCAGAACAAAACCAGTTTCAATCCCCACAACTGCTATAGTCGGACCATAAAATTTATTTCTTCATTTATACAGAACATTTATGTAGGCACTGCATTTCGATAAAAAGAAATGGAAATTTGGAATGAAGATGAGATTCTAAGTCCAAAGCCATTCTCTTGACCACAAAGTTATCATCTAAACATGAAAAATGAGAAACTGTTCTCATTCCTGAACAAAATTTATAATCCAAACTGTAATTTGGGATGAGAATTTTGTCATTCTTGTGACAAAAAATAAAAATAAATAAATAAATAAATAAAAAGCCATAATCCAAACACAAAAGGTAACAATCTCATTCTGATTCTTATTACTGAGTATGGTGAGCATATATTTTATGCTTTGATCAAGCTTCATAATGATTATTTCCAGGTGAACTATTGAACTTAATACAGTGCGCATAAACTGAAACGTGATAAACACCATACACAACAAGGCTAAAAAGAACAGTACCTAGCGAGTCTACGCCCAAATCTACTATTCTCATCAATCGGAATCACCATAAACACAAGTAGCAATCCAAGCACCCTGAAACACGCACACGAAATCAAAATCAAAATCAAATGATTCACAGCAGAGAACTTAATTTTCTGAAGAACAAGAGAGAGCACGAACAGGAAGAACTTGGAGAGAGGGAGGAAGAGGAGCGAGAAGAGAACGATAACGGCATTGAAATGAATAGCTCCGAGCCATATCCCGATCGCGAGAAGCGTGTGCGCTATATTGGATGGGAACTCTTTTCTTCCGTGGAACACTCTCTCCTCCGGCAGCCGCGACGACCGCCCGCCGGCGGCGGAGTCGTCGAGGACCTCGAAGTTTCCGGTAGCGTCTGGATCTTCTAGGACCATCTTCTATTTTCTTGTGTTTTCTGTTTTGTTCTCGGGAAAATAAAATGATTTGTGTGTGGCGGTGCCTTCAACTTAAACGCACCTTGTTTACAACTATAACCAGTTACAGACGACAACTACGTTGGAAGTTACAATTTAAGAGTGACGAGTTCACATAAATACACTATTTTTTGAGATGATGTGTTCAAAAAAAATCACATTTTATCTTTAAATATGCGGGTCAATGAACAGGTTACACGAGCGGTTCATGACTCGTTAGATAGAACGGGCTCAACATAAACACGACATTTTCTTATTACACGAGTTGAATCAGTTGACATACATTTGATTAAATTGAACCCGAAACTATTCAGTCCGTGGCATGGTGCCTCGCGTCGCAATCATAATCCAAATCCTGAGATTTTGGTATCAAATTAGAATCCAATTTTTTTATTGGGGTAATTACAGTTTCATACTCTATGGAAAATCTTCGTTTCAGTTTGATACTCTTAAGTATTTTTTCGTTGTTTTTTCTATCCTATGGTATGCAAACCCTGTTCCGTCAATTATTTCGGACCGAAAACACCATTAAAACCCCCATGTGCCATGCACATACCATTTATATTTCCTAAATGCCTAAAATGCCCTTACCTTATATATCCTTACATGAGCCTTTTTCTTCGTTGGAGTGGTACCAGGTCAAAAACGCCACGAACAACACCGACGCAGATCCCAAATCACAACAAATCAAATCTCTCTCCTTAAGAACAAAAAACCCAGATTTGATTACACTAAGATTAAGGGAGTAAAATTGGAACAACCCAAATCGAGGAGGTGAAATCTGCAAACGAATTAACGAGAAAGAAAGAGATG